>JAODAL010000430.1:102500-315478 GCA_025379985.1 Phyllomedusa bahiana
CAATTAGGATTACTAAAATTATTCATATTTGCCAAATGTCGTCAGAATGAGACAATTTTTTAAGGCATTTTTAGTACTACAAAGTCAAAAGTTTACATACATTTCATTAGTATTTGGCAGCATTGCCCTTAAACTGTATGACTTGGGTCATACGTTTTGGATATCCTTCCACAAGCTTCTCACAATAGTTGGTGGGAATTTTGGCCCATTCCTCCTGACAGAACTGGTGTAACTGAACCATGTTTGTAGGTCACCTTGCTCACGCCTTTTCAGCTTTGCTCATAAATTTTCAATAGGATTGAGATCAGGGCTTTGTGATGACCACTCCAAAACATTGGCTTAGTTATCCTTAAGCCACTTCGTAACCAGTTTGGTAGTGTGCTTTGGGTCATTGTCCATTTGGAAGACGTTTCTGCCCAAGTTTAAACTTCTTGGCTGATGTCTTGATGTTGCTTCAGTATTGCCACATAATCTTCTTTTCCTCATGATGCCATTTATTTTGTGAAGTGCACCAGTCCCTCCTGCAGCGAAACAACCCCACAACATGATGCTGCCACCCCCGTGTTTCACAGTTTGGATGGTGTTATTAGGCTTCCAAGCGTCTTTTTCCTCCAAACATAACAATGGTCTTTATGGCCAAACAGTTCAATTTTAGTTGTGTCAGACCACAGCAAATCTCTCCAAAAATGTCTTTTGTTCCTGTGTACATTTTCAAACAATCTGGCTTTTATGTTTCTTTTGGATTAATGACTTCTTCCTTGCAGAGTGGTCTTTCAGCCCATGTTGATACAGTACTCATTTAACTGTGGATACTGACACAATCTTACCAGTTTCGGTCAGCATTTTCACAAAGTCTTTTGCTTTTGTTCTTGGGTTGATATGCACATGTTGTACCAAATTATACCCACCTCTGAGACACAGAATTTGTCTTCTTCCTGAGTGGTATGATGGCTGGACATTCCCATCTTGTTTGTACAGATGAACGAGGCAACTTCAGGTATCTGGAAACTGCACCCAAGGATGATCCAGACTTGTGCAAGTCCACAATTCTCTTCCTACTACCTTGGCTGATTTCTGTAGACTTTCACATGATGTTACACACAAAAGGAGTCTGTTTTTTTGTTTGTTTTTTTTGTGGGCATTAAAATACGTCCATAGATGTGTCTCTAACTCAGATGTTTCAAATAAAAAAATCAGAAGCTTCCATAGATATGACCTCATCATATGGGCTGTCCCAAATTGTTTAAAGGCAGAGTAATCCTAGAGTTTATAAACTTTTGACTTTGCATTAAGTAATAAAAATGCGTTAAAAAATCTTTCATATTCTGGCATTTGGCAAATATAAATAATTTTTGTAATCCTAACACACCTAAAATGGGTAAGGTTTATGCTGATTACATGTCACATATTGAGGTAATCAATCATGTGTGTCTTTTTATATAGTGTATATAAACTTCTGGTTTCAACCGTTCTCCTCCTCTTTACAGTTTTGAAAGGAGCCAGTTTTGAAAATGGTGGATCTTGAGGATCTGCCATGATTGTGTTGGGAATAAATACTCCTCTGAGGAAGAAATCCAGACATAATACAAAAACAGTTTTTGCAGAATTGCTCATTTAGGTTATTTAAAATGGCACATATAATCCTTTAGTGCCAGCTTACAGTGCCCACTATAACAGGGCCAGTTTTCAAAAGATGAATACTCCTTTCTGAAGTATTTGGACTGAGACAAAGCAGATTTGAATCCTCATGGCTGCACTGGGGGCTGGATGTGGCCCTCAGGCCACATGTTGTGCTCCCCTATTACACGGTGCACTACATAAATAATCTACATGCCAATCTGCCATAACACTAAATGGGCTTAAATATCATTGATTATCTTTTGAGAATGGTATTTGACACTGGGTGGGATATATTAGGCATCGCTTTACTAGTTGCTTCTTGAAGTTCTTCTAAAAGAAGGAAAAATGGCAATTGTAAAGATCTGAGTAACTTTCACAAATGTTAAATTGTGATGGATAGAAGACTGAAACAGAGCATTTCCAAAACAACATTTGTTGGAGTATTCCCAGTATGCAGTGCTACCTACTAAATGTTGTCCAAGAAAGGAAAAAAAAAAAGTGAACAGCAACAGTGTCAATGAACACCCAAGGCTCTTGGATGTGCGTGGATAGTGAATGCTGTGGCCAGTCTGGTCTGATCCCACAAAAAAGTTACTAAGTTGCTCTAGAGTCGTGGAGTCGGTGCCTATTTTGCAGGAGTCGGAGTTGTCATAAAAGGGATTCCCAAACTATATAATAAGTTGGTCCAGTTAGTTCGATGCAGTGCAAAGAGCAAGAGGAATTGGGTCCGGCCAGTGCTGCTGCTCCCATATCTTCAGCCTCATCACATGAGGAGTGTAATTGATGACATGGAGCAGGCAAAGCGCTGCCCCCAGGGGAAAAGATTCCGCTCCCAGGGCAAACGGATTTCAGCAACATTTTTCACCTGCTTTCAAAGAAGTAGAAGAGTTCAACCATTCATCAAAACTGACTGTGGCTGAGGCAATTCCTTTATGCTCTGACATTGTTAGAGATGTTGCCCCTGTGGTCACCGATTTGCACCCAACCCAATTTAGTGTAGAGAGGCCGTTCTCTAGCCTGGAAATAATGAGATCAGATGTGAGGTCATGTATGCAGGATCTGATGGAGGCAATACGATTTCTCAGAACAAATTCAGAGACTTCACAAATGTTCCTGCAGTGTTTTGCATATTTACATTTTTTTGTGCTCTAAAGTCATATCCAATAAATATATTTTACACTGACGAGCAAAATGGTAACAATGTTTTGAACTTGTGACTTTCAGGCTCCATATCTCACCATCCACTACAGCTTTGTACATGAGGCTACTGTAATTTTATATACAGTCATCTTTCTTATTTTATACATAAATTTGACTTGCAAGTATTTAGCATCTGCTTAGTTCTGCAGATTCTTTCCTGTAACTGCATTGTTACTGTTTTGCTCCTAAAAATGCTGCCTAAATCCTTATGGGCTCTGAATCAGATTCAAGCATATGTTAACCAAAATCTGATCCCAGTTCTCTTCTACACATTCCCAATGTTTGTGCGGACTGGACTTGGATACAAATTACAGCTTTTTCTTCAACTCTACCCAAAAGATCAAAACATTGTTACGCTTTTGCTTGGTAATGTCTGTTCTACCTAAATAGCTTGTTTATTGCATCGTAAGGTGATAAAAAGACAGATGTTACCATTTTACTACATTAAAGTTATCACTTTTAAACCGCTATAACTGTTTCGGAACACTATGGCTGTTGCAGATGTTTCGTCGGCAAAGTGACTAATGCCATTTAAGGCCCTGTTATGTGGCTTCTGTGGCCCTGGAATGGAACGTGTTTTGTCTCTAAAGTGCTTTATAAAAGAATGCAAGCTGCTGATTCCTGTTTCAACGAGAGAGAGAACTTTGTAAGTTAGATAAAAGTATATTCTTGTCTTCCTGTAACTAGATATTGCCAACTGAATGTATAAAATAAATATAAAAGTAATAAAGTGAATCTACACAAAGTTGTTAACTTGATGATAATTCATACTTGCCAACATCCCTGTGCTTTTGGGGAGACCCATGGAAACAGGACACAAAAGGGGTGGACCTATAAAAACCCCACTTTTTAAAATGGGCAGGTGGGGTGTACCCAGGTGGATCAGGAGAAATCTCCTGGAAACGAGAGATAAATGGTTTGTAGGTATATTGCATACTTGAATTACTTTAAGTCAGCTGAATATAGCTGTAAAATAATTTTTTTCCTTCTGAAATGTTTTTAGACTCGGACTGCATGGAGAATGTACAAAGAACTATACGGAGTCTTGTATAAAATGCAAGGCATACAGAGGCCCCAGGCATTACTCTAGGTGGCCTATAACTGCTCTGTTATGTACAGCTGCAGCTGTGTGCCTGTATCTATGTATCACAAGGGGGGACTGCTACCCTATCTAACTTGCATTGTGCACATAGCAGACCTATTACCTCTTTACAAATATTCCTTGGTGTTATACAGGCAGGCTTTCTTTAGCGTAGGTCTTAGCTTTTTTTCTTGAGTTTTTGCTTATTGCACTTGAGGTTCATGTAAATGTAAGGGATATTTATGAGATTGGAAAGGCAGGTGGCAGAGAAAAAGCTTCATTTAAGACTCCCTACAATGCACTGAATGATGTATTATGCTCCGGGGACTGTACCGCTGATTGTTAATTGCAATTATGGCCAAATAGATTCCTTAGATTACATGACATCCTTGCATCCATTTTTCACATTCTTATGATCACATTTAATATATTTCATCTTGACTTGTGTATAATAAATGGTGGTTGTAAGCATCCTTTCTTTAACACGCTAATTGACTAGTGGATAACAGCGTCTCATGTCGTGTTTCCTTCTGACTCGGCATGGATTTCTAGGCTGTCAGCAGCTTCAGACTATAGCTGTTTTAGCAGGTGCATTGTGCTCTGTGATATTGGTAAAAGCCTTTGTAACTCTTCTATTTAATATGGAAAACACAAGTGGGATGACAGAGGCGCCTGTGAATTTGCCTTAATGATGTGCAAATAGGAGCATTTTAGTACATATTACAGGGCTTCATCTGGAAGGCACACTTGTACATGCTTTGAGCTCCCTTTGTTACAAGCGGCCCCTTTATTTTTGTCTAGGAGTCGCTATGGTAGTAAAGTGACACATCAATAGCTTTAAACGAATTATATTCACCCTGATGCATCCTTTTTAACACTCAATATTTTGCAGATTAGACGTAGGATCAATAATAAAAGGACATAGCATGCTGAGAGAAAATGACCTGTTCCATGAGTCGGGCAATTAAATTCAGTCTCCAATCAGCAGATGTCAATGTGCATTTTAGATTTTTTATTTTTTTTGTTCTCCCTCCTCCCACTACAAAATTTGTGAGACCTGTGACATAAATATAAAATATAGGCTTGGTGCATTGACCTTGAAAGAATTGACTCATTGACTTTCTTTTACATAGTTCAGTTCATTTTTAATTTGATTTCCAGTCTTTTTTTTTTTTTTTTTTATGCAACAATATATAATAATCTAAGTCTCCTAAACATTTGGTGTGGTGTGTATGTATGTGTGCATATACAGTTGAGTTACATTATTATGACCACCAGTTAATAATTAGAGTAAGTGCTTTGCGCAGACGGTTGCTAGCTTGGCTTGGAGTAATTCAATAATATCCTGGTAACTTTTCACAAGTATCTGAAGCCATGTTGACTGTATCCCACAGCTCCTGGAGGGTGCATAAGAGAGAATCCTTAGGCAAAAACAATGAACCAGGTGGTTTTGTAGATGCTTCATTGATTCAAATTTGGTGAATTAGAGGACAACGCAGTGTCAGGAGCAAGAAGAATTAGGTCTTGGTAGTGCTACTGCTCCCATATTTTCAGCCTCATCAGATGAGTTTAATTTTGAAAAGTATTTGGATGACCTGGAGTAGGCAAAGCATTGCCGCAGGGGAAAAGATTCTGCTCCCGTAGCAAACAGATTGACCAGATTTCAGCAAAAATTTTTACTTGCTTTCAAAGAAGTAGAACCATTTCAAACCATTCATCAAAACGACGAATAAGGCAATTCTTTTACACCATGAGATTGTTAGAGATGTTGCCCATGTGGTCACTGCTCTGCTACCGACCCAAGTTAGTGTAGAGAAGCTGTTCTCTAGCCTGGAAAAAATTGGATCAGTTTTGAGGTCATCTATGAAGAAGGATCTGATGGAAGCGATACTATTTCACAGAACAAACTCGTAGACTCCACAAATGTTTAGTACCTTTTTGTTGAAAACTGTTTTTTCCCATTTACTGCAGCATTTTGCATATTTACAATTAAAGTTTTTTGTTCTAAAGTTGTATCCAATAAAAATATTTTACACTGACAAAAGGCTAACAATGTTTTGAACTTTTGAGTTTCAAGCTCCATATCTCACCATCCACTACAGCTTTGAACGTGAGACTACCATCATTTTATCATTTCAAGTCATAATTAAATTTGACTTGCAACTATTTAGCATATGCTTGGTTATGCAGATTATTCTCATGTAACTGCATTGTTCCTGTTTTTCTCCTGGTGTATACTACAAATTACAACCTGTTCTCACATTCCCTAATAGCTAAGTGTGTTGTTAGGTTGTTTTCCAAGAAAAGGGTCACTGGTTCAAATCAAGGAGCAGTCATGGAAAAAATTTCACAAGAAAAGAGAAGCCACATTATCAAGAGCGGTCTCTTGGCCAAGAAAATTGCCAAACTGCATTATGTGAGGCCATGACAATTGGAAGAATACAAAAGGAAGTCCATCCATTCATTCAAAGCCAAGAGGTGGACGTCCAGGTAAAATATCAGAGTTAACAAATTGGCCCGTTACACGGTCTATCAGTTCTGGCATGACAAACCCTGCAGTGGAGGTGGCTCGTATGCATCGTAATAGCGAGATCACAGACATCCATGGAATCGCCATGCAAAGCACAATACACAGGTCTGGAATGGTGGCCCAAAAAAAGTGACGAAGCCTCAACTTCAATCTCATTATAAGAAGCATCGACTCGAGTTTGCAAAAAAGTACGAAAAATGTACCATAGAAGTTGGAAACAGGTAATTTGAATTGATGAGACGATAGTCAATAGACAGGTCTGTGATGGTTCCAAAGGGGTTTAAAAATCAAGGGGAAAAAAGGAAGCTAAGGGTCAAGAAATTAAGGAAAAATGTAAAAGTTGGGTGGAAGAAGCCGATGATAAGGGTTGTTTCAAGCCAAAATGGGGATGTTTGACCGGGAAAAGTTGTTATAAATATTGAGCTAAAAATTGATGACAAGAGATTATTTTACACTCGAGTACTAGGGTATAAAAAAGGACAGCACCGTTTTCCCAGCAAAATACGACCAGAAGGTATGAGTTTGGGAAGAAATGATTCTTGATTTTTAAATAAGTTGCTGCTTGGCCTTTTACGTCCCCAGACCTCAACCCAATTGAACATTGTAGGTATATTTGAAGAAAAAGCTGTATTCCCAAGGGGAGTCAAACCAGTATGCACAAATATTGGGAAGTTTTAAAAGAGACCGGGGATAGATTATAGTAAGCCTGTTGAATTTTTATTCGAGAAAAAGGTTCAGGCAGTGCTGATGCTCAAAAGGTGGTTTTACAAAATACTAACAAAATAATAAAAATTTTACATTTTGATTTTTAGTAGCAAAACGGCAACAATGCGAAAACATGAAAAGAACTGCAAAAATTAAGGATGCTAAATATTGCAAGTCAAATTATGTATAATTGGGGTAAAATTATTGTCACTCGTTCAAAGCTTTTTGGGGAGGGTGAGATATAGAGGCTGAAAGCAAAAGTTCAAACATTGTTCCCTTTTTGTTTTTGTCGTGTATTTTTCTACCTCAAAGCTTATTATTGTTCATTAGGGAATAAATTTGGGTTTTTACCTTTCACTAAGAAAAAGTTATACTTAAAGGGGTTTTATGGGGTTTAAAGATCTTTTAGAGTGGGCAATTTCTAAAAAAATTCGATTCGGTCACTTCCCGAATTTTCCGACAAAAATAAATTCGGTCCCAAAAATTACTTCGGCCGAATGCGTTAAAAAGAAGCTTTTTCCAGGTGCACAGACCCTGCGGGTGCTGTAAGAACGTTGTGCCATGCTTAAATTGAGAGGGAGTTTTGGTTTGGCTTCTACAATGTTGTTTTTTTGTATGACAGAGATGCTGCCGCCGTCTTAGAATGCTTCATAAAAAAATTCCCGGGGCATTTAAAGAGGCCAAACTGCCAAAAAAAATCAAGCGGGAATTAGCCTGATAAAGTCTGCCGGGAAAAGCTGGAAAAAAACACTGAGACCCAGGGGGGCAACATTAGGACAGAGTGTGGAGGTGACGGCGGCACCAAAGCAGCATGAGGTCAGGCAGGGGCACAATGACATTCTGGAGGTGGAAACACGGGGAAAGCCACAAGGGGCACAAGGGACGGAGGGGAGGTCCGGGGGGAAAGCAGATGAGGTCAGGGGCAAAAATTTTGGGGGCAAAACAAAACAAAAGTGTGGAGGAAAAAGGCAGCAGGCACAGGGGGGGGGAAAAGCTTTTGGAGGTAAAAAGGGGGAAGGGGGGCACAATACACAGGGGGGCCCGGGGAGGTTGGGAGGGGCAAAAGCCAAAAGGCCAGAAAAGAAAGTATGTGGACAAAAAGGGGAGCCCGGAAAAAAAAAATGAAAGAGGGGTTAAAAGGTGGGGGGTTTGGCAATCCCGTCCCTGGTAAAGATGGTGGTAGGCAGAGGGAGAACTGTCAGCGATGTGTGGCTAGGGGGTGGGGCATCAGAATAGTGTGAGGCAGGTAGTTGGAACCCAGACTGACCCTAAGGCATTGGTGTGTGGAAAAAATCCGGGCCGATCCACGCCTGATTCATCTTGACAAAGGTCATCGTTAAAAACATTTCCCGTGGACAACGGGTTCTCCTTGGGGTAACATGGCCCCGCCGCAACTGAACACCCCTTATGCCAAAATTGGGCTGGGCAGGACGCTTCTCCACTGCAAAATGGGGAAGTTGCGGCCAACATCCGGGGGGGCCCCCCCCCCCCCCCCCCCCCCCCCCCCAAAAAATTTCCCTAACATCTTCTTAATAAGGTCGATTTTAAACCCCACAAAACCTTTTTTAACTCTCCACCTCCTTCCCCACTCCTCCCCCTTAAAACTGCTATCTTCCCCCCCCCCTTTTACAAAAGATTTGGAGTTTGGGTCTCTCCACCCCCCCACCTTCCCCCAGCAGCCCATAGATGACGCTAAAAACCCCCCCCCTCCCTTCAAAAACACCGCACATCCCCAACTGTTAGGGAGGACCCCCCCATTTTTTGGGTTTTGTTTCCCCTCTTAGGGGAAAAAGGCCCCCTTTTTTACCTTACATTAATATAAACCAAAAATCTCCCCTTCCGGATGTGATATGGGGATTTCCATAGCCGGGCAAAAAAGATGCTGCGGGGGCCCATCTGCACAAGTGATCGGGGGCCCCTGCCTTTTTTTCCACTGTATCTCCCACGGTGCTTGGGGGTCATCTCCCTCTCTTCCTCCTCCCCATCCCCCCTCCAACTGTTCCTGCTCCTCTCTCTTGGGGCCCGGGGTTAAAATCCACTCATTTCACAGACAAGCTTCTCTCCAATGTCCTCCTCCTCCTTTCAGCCCCCACCGGACTCATTTTGGCCACGAGTTGTCCCCACTCCCCAGCCCCCCTGCCGACAGATTTTTCGATTTTTCCAGGAAGAAGCAGTGGAATGACTTTTATTCCCCCGTAGTCCGGGGAACTGACAAATAACGTCCCCCCGGGCTCCCTTCCCGAAGGCCACCCTTCAAAACAAAAACCCGGCCCAATGCCCCCAAAAATGAAATGGTTTTTTTTGCCCACTGGCAAAAATTTTAAGGGGGGGGTTTACAAACAGGGGGGTTTTTACTTTTCTCCCCCTTTGGGATTTTCATTTTTTAAAATGTTAAAGTGCATGCCATTTTCCCTTGGCCATTTTCAAAAATGTTCTGAAGTGGTGGAAGGGCGTCAGGAACCTTTTCACAACCAGATTGAAAACGGGGCCCCATTTGCAGGGGCAAATGGACCTTTTCCCCCCCTGCACCGGAACCCCCAGTTCCCTCCATTGTCCGTCACCTGGTCCGATTTGCGTTGGCGGGAAAAGCACACATCGTTTCTTGCTGCATGACGGGGACATTTTTCCTCCCCTGTGTACTTCTTTGCGGAGGCAACCCCAGGTGTAAAAGCGTTGACACGCTGTGCCCTAACATGGGGGGGGTTTTTTGGGATGGAGGGTTTGGGGGGGGGGTTTTGGGGGGGCGGGGAGCTTAAAGGGGGGGGGTTTTTGGGTTTTTGGGGGGGGTTGGGGGGGCCGAAAAAGGAATTACTGGCCCGACCGTAGTTACGTCCAGACTCCGCGGGGGCCGTCACTTGGAACAAACGATAAGCTCAAGGACTGACCCCCTTCTGTTTCTACTATTTATGAAGTGTGGTACTGCCTTTTTTTGGAAAAAATTAGGCTTGGAATCTCCATCTGGCTCGGCACAACCCATTAGTTTTCTGAATGGTGCAGAGCCACCATTTGGAAAAGGGGAAAGGGGACTGCATCCCAAAACAATTTGGGACAGGAGACGGCAGTGCTGCACCTTAGGGTGGTTGGACGCATACGTTGTCTCTTTGCAATCGCCTCGCTGAACAATGCTGGCGCCATGAGTAGCGAGGGACAGGGAAAATTGGGCCGGGGAGATGTCAAAGGGAAACGCTCCCTTCTGCAGAGGTTTGGGGGAGCCTTGCTGGTGCAAGGATGCTGCCAAGGGGGGTGCTGCTGTTGCTGCGGCGGCAGGATGGACCACCACATTGAGCCTTTTCTCCCCGGCCACCGGAGGGGAACTGCATGGTTGACGCAGGGCGTGGTGCCAAAGTTAGCTCCCTGGCCACGCTTCACTTTCTGCCCACGATTCTACATATACCCCTTTCGGCTCCTCCGGTGTCTTAGCAAAGAACTGCCCCACCCCCCAAATATCGGATTTTCCGCCAACGCTCGACTGATGATATGCCCGCCGCTGCCTCGCTGAGCCCTGTGCCCCCTATTTCTTGGGCCTGCGAAACGGGTTTTTTTCCCCGTGGCCCCCTTGGCTCCCCCCCTCACACTGCTGCTATCCTGCGACCCCGGCCCCACGCCCCCTTGCTCTGCGCTGCCCCGGGCCCGCGACGCCTCTTCTCTGAGTGTGAAGCCCGGGCCCCACTCGGCTCCCAAATGGGTCGGGTACATCATCTCTATTTGTGTTTCTCGTCATGCTGTCCTCATCCCGGGCTTGGGATCCCCAGGGGTGCCCTCCAACAAACCTCCCATGCCCCTCCACATCTAACTTTGGCCTACTGAAGAAGCAGGCGATATTGGCCCCCTTTTTTTCGCTGCCAAATAGTGCTGATGCCCCCCTCAAATTGTTCATCCTCGCTATTAGTGGGTGAGCCCAACCACATGTAAATTCTGGCGAGGGAACCGGATGGGACGAGGGGGGCTGAGGACAGGTGAGGGCGCTGACCGCTCCCGGGCCATGCCAAAATAATGGTTGTGTTGAGGTTCCCACCGACCTTGGTGGGGTTTTTCAGATGTACTGGGGGAAAAGGGTGACTAGTCAAAAATAAGGACCCCTTGGGTTGCTGAACAACACCGGCCGCTAGATTCAGCGGCTTGTGGCCCCCACCCAGTGACCCCTGCTGCGAGTCCCCCGCTGTGCTGCGACCGGGGCCTGTTCCAGGAATGTTTTTGCCATGCCACTCGCGGTGCAGAGCCCGCCACCTCTCTGTCTGACATACGTTTTTTTCTAAAATGTACAGACCTGTTTGATATATATCTGTAAAAGATAAATATACACCCTGTTTTTGACTCCAAATAACCCGTAACAAGCTTTGGTAACCCCTTTGGAAAAAAAATTGCGCTCCACAAAAGGCCCGGAAAAATTTACTTCATGTGTCGTTTAAAAACACTGTTGGGTTTTTCTAAATGTAAAAGCCAAAAGGCTTAATTAACCTTCGGACATGAATTAGGCTACAGGGAAAAATTAATATTTTGGCGTTTAAAAGAGGTTTTATTTTTGTCGCACACCCGCAAAAAAACGCTTAATTAACCCGGATTAAATTGCGCCAAAGAAATTTGGGCCCCACAAAAAAAGATTTTTTACGTTTTTACAATTGCGTGTTTTCACCCCACAACAAGAGATACAGTTTTAAAATTAACCTTTTTGTGAAATTTGGCACAGGAAAAATTTTATATTTGGCGTTTTAAAAAGACGGGTTTTTTTGGGGGGCACACACCCGCAAAAAAAGCTTAATTAACCCTGGGTGTAAATTGGCAAAAGAAAATTGAGCAGCCAAAAATGTAGTGGTTTTGGTTTTTAAAAACGCTGTTCTTTAATAAAAAACAAAAGGACTGGTTAGATCCCACTTGGATATTGAAAGATATTGCAGTGCGTGGACGCCACTGGATTTTGATCCAAAACCCCAAAAAATTAGAAATAAACATTAAAGAAATCCTTTAGACAAGCGAGACCCCACAGAAAACGCTATATAAAAATCAATTTTTCAGTTGAGCTACGCCCGGCAGCACCTTCCCTGTGAGCACGTGAGAAGGATGGAGTCCCGGTCGCGCCCGGATTATAAGTCGGTACGTCACAGAATCCCCCCGGTTCGATTGGTTCACTCTCACATGTCATGCAGGCTTGCCCTTCTTCCTCCCAGAGTGCTTTGCCCCATGTAGGCCCTTGCTCGCAGCCATTTTATCAATCAAAGCCCCATTCGTTCACCGAAGTACCCCAAAGTTCGATTCGTTCCGAAACCGAATTTTTCCCTGAAATTCTAAAAAATTTCCCACTTGTTAGAATCAATTGCCATTCTAATCTGCCCCAAAATTATGGGGACATTTAAAAAAAGCATTTTTTGAAATTGGGGTTGTTACCTGTACTTGGTTTAGCAGTTGAGCTTCTCTGAAAATTGGTTCTATTTCTGCTTTTGCTGGTCGGAACGCCCCTGGGTTTCCCGCCCCTAGACACGTCCCTGCACGTGATTGGCTGGCTGACTTTTATTCAGCCTGTTGGGATCGCCCCTAGACAGGAAACCCCCCGGCCATCCCCCCTGCGCTTGATTGGCTGCCTGCACACCTGTGTTTACTCCCCTCTGAGCTTTTTAAATCGAAATGAAACCCAAGGTCTGTGGTCATGTAATTCCCAGCTCTGGGTGATATTTTGGGCATTATGGCTTTTTAAAGGGTTTTTGCCAAGAGGTTGATTCACCCCCTACAGACCCAGCCTTAAGCTGTATTTGGAAAAAGGGGCGTTCTGTTCCTCAGATCTGATGAAACCCCCCTCCTTAGGCCCCTATTGTAGTGTATAAGATAAGGATTCAACACTGTGTCTGTTTTTAAGTGTTTGTTAGTGCAGTATTAGCTGATCCCTTGCAAGAGAGAGGTTGGGAGTTCAAGCCCCATCAGTGGGTTTTTTTTTTTTTTTAAAAATTGACACATATGAAAAGATATGAAAATATGTGTGCATCTATAATTTTTTTCATATACACCACAAACTCCCCTTTATTAGTGTCCTATCCTCGGTTCACACCAACACTCCAACCCCCCCTATGTGTACAATGCATATACTTGGGGGTGAGACATGATTGGGGGAGCTATGTTTTATATTTTCATTATAGAGATTGAATTATATTTTGGGTCTTCTACATAGTTTAATTTAGGGGGGAAAAATATTACTCTGTGGGGGGGCTAGAACCCCAAAACCCTTTCGTTGAAAAAGCAATATCTCCCACTGCCCCACCACCCAATTTAGTTAAAAGCTGGCAGGGTCTTTTCAAAGTGGTGCTTCTACCCCCTTGTTTTCCTACATTTTCACTGAAAAACAAGCAGAGATCTTTACTTAAAGTGCATTTGTAGTTGATAAGATCTCTGCCTGTTTCAGTACAATTTGGGTGAACACCCTAGAAGTAACAGTGCGGGCTTTGTGTCTTTGTGTGTAATAAACAATGACAGGTGTTTTGCGGGGTTTTGGAGCCTCAAGGCGCAGCTAAGCATGCGGAGGCACAGAGTGTTTATCCAGAAAAACCTTTGCACCCCTGTTTCAAACAAAATGATGTCACAGTTCTTCAGTGAGGGGGAACGCTCCTGGGAGGGGAGTCCCCTGCTGACAGGAGAGACCGCCCCTGGATTTCAAACTCAATCTGGAGAATTAATGAACACCCCCTCAAACGTAAACTCCTTTAAAACCTGCCCCATTTGGGGGAAGGGAGTTGAGTTTGGGAAATTGAGGAGTTGGAGTTTGGGTTTTACGATAAACAGCCCCGTTTGAAATGGAATTTTTATATTTTGCTTGAAGATCCCATCCACCTTAGAAAAGGCCTAAATCATGTATGGGTGTATGTGATCTGCAAGGCTGAATTCCTACCCAAATCAGTTATGTGCCTTTTACATGGATAAGCTGCCACAAACATTCCCCAGACCATAGCATTACCACCAACAGCTTGTGTTCTTCCAGCAATGGTGTGTTATTCTTATGTTTCCCATCTGAAACCACATCCTTAATCTGTTCAGTTAAGCAGAAAAGAGTACTCATTGAAGGTTGGAAGATGCTCACAAATTGCAAGCAAACCTGGACACAGTGTTTGGGCATCCATGGAAATGGGGTTTTTAATGGGATAAATGTAAGGTTTGATCGGGGTCAAATAATCTGCAGGCATCATATGGCTTAGGGGTAAAAAAAGGGAGAACGTTCTTGGAGAGTTGGGCGTTCTTGTAGTATGACTACGAACAGCATGCAGGTCAATCAGCGCTCTAAGGGCAGTAAGATTTTGGGTGCATTAAAGGGGATGGTCGTGTAACAAAAATGTAATTTCTACCGCTGTAAAAGCTTTGGTGTGACCTCACTTGGAATATGCTGTTCAGTTCTGGGCTCTGGTTTATAAAAAAGACATAATGAAGCTAGAGAGAGTGCAAAGACGAGCAACCAAACTTAGTAGAATTGAACTTATTTAGTCTTGAGAAAAGACGGCTCCGGGAAGACATGATTAATTTATTTTACAGGGTGGAAAAAAAGTTTGGCACCCTGAAATTTGTCAGATTACTCAGTTTTTTCCTGAAAAAGATTGCAATCAAAATTTTTTGGTATTCAAAATATTTTTATTTTTTTGCAATGAAAAAAAAAACAAAACAGAATGAGCAAAAAAAAATCATTTATCATTTCACCCAAAAATTCAAAAAAGGGCCGGGGCCAAAAAATATTTGGCACCCCCAGCCTAATACTTGGGGCACAACCTTTTTCCCAAAATAATGGAACAACGCTTCCGGTAACCCCTCAATGAGTTTTTAAAATGCTCTGCTGGAATTTTAGCCATTCTTCTTTGGCAAACTGCTCGGGCCCTGAGATTTGAAGGGTGCCTTTTCCAAACTGCCATTTGAGAGATCCCACGGTGTTTATGGGATTAAAGGGTTTGGGTCATTGCTGGGCCCCTTTAGAAGTTTCATGCTTTCTCTCAAAAACCTTTTTTAGTGTTTTTAAGTGTGTTTTTGGGTCATTGTCTGTGGAAGCCCCCAAACCCCTGAGGGGGACTCCCCTTTCTAACTGGGCCCCAATTATCTGAAAAAATTTTTTTTTGGGAGTCTTCAGCTTCATAATGCCATGCACACGGTAAAACAGTCAAGTGCCAGAGGCAGCAAAGCAACCCCCAAAAAATAGGGAACTTTCCCCCATGTTTTTACTGTATGGACCGTGTTCTTTTTTTGAAATGCCCTTTTTTTTTTTTTTTTTTTTCCCGTAAACTCTAGTGATTCCCCTTTTCCCAAAAAAAACTCTACTTTTTTCTCATTGACCCGAGAAAAGATGGACAGGTAAGTTTGGGCCAAACTCCGCCTGGCTTTTTTAGTCTAGGGGAAGAAGTGGGGTTTTCCCGGCTTCCCACCATACAGTCCCTTTTCATTCAGACGCCGCGGTGTAGGGTTGACATGTTGTACCCTCGGATGCAGGCAGCTTGAAAATTGTTTGGATGTTGTCAGGTTCTTTATCCACCATCCGCACAATCTTCTTTGAATCTCTCGTCAATTTTTTTTTTTCCGTCCACATCTAGGGAGGTTGCCACGTGCCATGGGCTTTAAAATGTTGTGACACTGGCCGGTAACACAGGAAATTCAGGTCTTTGGAGATGGACTTGTAGCCCCGAGATTGCTATGCTTCCTCACAATTTGGTTTTAAGTCCCCAGACTTTTTGGTCTTCTTTTTTTTCTCCCTGTTTAAAGTGGCCCCAAAGGACAAGGACAGAGGTTGAGTCAACTTTAATCCCTGTCAGCTGGTGCAAGTGTGATTTGTTATTGCCACACCCGTTAGGTGCCCAGGAAGTTTCAGGTGCTGTTTTAAATTTCAAAATTAGAGAAGATCCCTGATTTTTCAAACAGGCCCCAAAATTTTGTCCACCCCCTTTTTTTTTGTTTTGGTGGAATTTATCCAATTTTACTTTTTGCAATTTTTTTGTGGTTTTCATTGAAACAAATTAAATGAAGATAATAATACCAAAAAATTTGGATTGCAAAAATTTTCAGGGAAAAAACTGAGTATTATCTGAAGAATTGCAGGGGTGCCAATTTTGGCCACCCTGTAAGTATAAAAATGGTCCCTACAAAAGTATGGGGAAAAAATTTTTTATGTAAAGCCCCCCCCAAAAAGACTAGGAAATTTCCCCTTTGGGTGGAGAAAAAGGATTCAATCTCCAGAGGAGAAAAACGTTCTTACTGTAAAAACTGTAAATCTGTGGAATAGCCTGCCTGAGGAGCTGGTCACAGCAGGAACAGTTGGGAGTTTCAAGAAAAGCTTAGATATCTACCTGAAACTAATTAATACGTAGATGTAAAATTCTGGATCCTGGCTGGCGGCGGCTGTGGGGTCAGAGATGGGGTCTCCCCTGGAGCAGATTGGTTCATACCAGAATCTCTTTACCCCTACAAAATCTGTAAACTGCCTGGGAGTTATCTTATTACCCCTGCATTAAATCATGTTCTGATCAGCAAGGTAACTTGCTTTTGATCTGCCTGCATCATGCCATTTGACCCTGGTGAATGCTGTGTTTTTGCATTTACTCACTGTTTCTCATACCATCCAGCAAGATGACAGTTAACACCTGCCTCTGAGCCATCACACAGCTGTAGCTGATCACTTATCAGGCTAGGCTATAAAACCGAGCTACTACCACCAGTCTGGGCTGGAGTATTGATGTTCAAGTGCTGGGATGGTCTGCACTAGTCTCAAGCCCTGTGTGTTCCTGAGATTGTGTTCCCAAGACCCTAGCCTGTTGTCATCTGTCTTGGTCTCCTGGTATATGGTCCTGGTGTCTGCATCCTGTCCTGAATCTGCTGGTACTTGTAGTCCCAAGTATTCTGCTATCTGGTATCCTGTACTGGTCTCCTGAGTCCGCTCGTCTGCAGTTCCTGATGTCATGCCTGTTAGTCTGGAGTCCGTCAAACCTGGTGTGTGCCACCTGCCCAACTAGAATTAGATGCTTTGGTGTCTGCTATCCTGTTCTCACCCTTTAAGTCGCTATCTGTGACTGGTTAGGCATCTGCCACTGGCAGTCTCAAGGATCCATTTGCTTATATTTTTGTTCAGACCATCTTACAAATACAGTTCTTTGAAACTTTAGACAATGTTTGGTTTTGCACCTCAGCCCCAAATGAGTTAATAGGACAAAGTTGCAATTCCAGACACAAGCCATGGACAAACATGCATACTTCTCTAGGACGACCCCTTTATTACATAAATTGAGTAATTTTAACGAATCTCCATGTAGATTAGTGACTACAGTGGAATAGAAAGCATCTGTTAGTGGCATAGTTTAAAGAAGCAAGTTGTGTGTGTGTGTGTGTGTGTGTGTGTTTATATATATGTATATATATATTCACTGAGTGTATGGGATTTATGGTTTAATAAGATATGTTTAATTATATATAAAATTAAACATATTTTTTATTAAACCAGAAATCCCATACACTCAGTTTGCCCAGTAACCGATTCAGAATCCACAACGTAGAGGAGACAGGCTTACTTGTTCACAGAAAAATACGGGCTTTCAGCTATTCTTCCATGCTCCCCTGAGGACTGCAGCATTGGTTGCTCATTGCAATTTATTCATAGAAAGATATTTTTAAACTGATGCGATGACAACTTCAATGTACACAACCTGTTATTTGCGTCGCTAAATCTTTATTTCTGTATCTACTCTGAGCTGCCAAATCTGTCAAATATGTTTATAGCACACGTCCTACTTTATCATGAGGAAGGATGGGAGCCACCCAGAGATTCTTCTGTTTGTTGCATTTTTACATAGATAAAAACAGTAGTTGGAAAAGGATAAAGGTAAGCGGATATCTGTAGTGATAAGTGTGACTATAGAAACTTGTGCCATAGAGAGCACAAGAGCTGAGAGATTTGACTACTGTACCTTATAAATCTTACAGGGCTTTTACCACAAAGTAATATGTACTGCACAAGTCACTCGCAGATGGCTGCGGGTTGACCGTGTATGAGAGTGGCGGCGCTTGGTGCTGTCCTCCCCATTCATTTCTATGGGAGTTCCAAATATAGCCCCGCACACTCATTCAGCTATATTCGGATCTCCCATAGACGTGAAAAGGAAGGAGGCAGCAAGTGCTACCCCTCTTGTTCCTAAGCACAGTTGGCTCGCAGCTATCTGCGAGTGACTTGTGTGGCACATATTACTTTGTGGTAATCCACAAGTCCATCTTGTCAACATTTGTAAGGAGTTTATGTTCCTGTAAAATCCATGCTTCATAATCACGTTTAAAAGATGAGTATTCTATACAGAAATTTGGATGCACATTTTCTTTATTTTTTTTTTCCTCTGTTTATTTAGAAAGCATACACACTATGAGGGAGCGCATCTAGAATTAAGAAGACCTTAGATTCTTCAAAGTAGTCGCCTTTAACACCTGCTTGATATCGTTGGCATTCTCTTCATTAGGTAGTCACTTGGAATGGCTCTCCAACAGTCTTTGAAGTTCTCTCTGCAGCAGGTGACGTATGGTCTTCTTTGTGGGCCATTTGTTAGAAAACACAGCTTTGTCATGGCATTGGCTGGCTTTCATGACTGCACTTGAGGATACCTTCAAAGTTTGACATGTCAATAGGACATGGTGGGTCCCACAGCTCTATGGGACTGGTGATTTTGGTCTCTGCTGTCTTAATAAACCCCCTCCGCCTTCTATATTATTTAATTTACCAATACCCTGTTGTTTAGCAGCGGAAACATTAGGAGCAAATACAAACTCTAGCCTTGTATAGTTACAACCCTAAAAGTGGACACCATGATGGCACCAAAGGCCTCTAAACACATTACAGAAAAGTAAGCTGAAACCGCTAATTTTGTCACAACCATCAGCTAAACTAAATTGGTCCCTCTACATGTAATATTAATTGGTTCCAAGATGAGCATTGTATGTAAAACCAGGACTCTATGGAAAACTAGTAATTGGTTCCAAAGTCCCAAAATGTTGCCCAACATAACGCAAAATAAAGATGAAAGAAAATTTAGCAGGTAAAACAAGTTCCTATAAATAACATACAGAAAAAGCTGCTTGAAATCCCTTTATATGTTGAGAATAAAGGTTTTTCTGGGTCACCTTCTTTGTCTGCAATGTACCAGAAATAGAGAGAATGGGGTCACTTGGACCCCAAAGGAGCTCCTCATCCTGGTAAATGTACAGAACATGTAATACTGCACTGTGCTATAGAGAGGCGCCAATCGCTGCATGCACTGCACTGATACAGAGGTCTTACAAGTAAAATGTTCTTGATAATTCTTTGGATCAATCACACCAATCACATCTGACTCAGATTGACTGGGTCTGTAATATTGTAAGAAAAACCAAAAACGCTATCAAAAGTTAATAAAAATACATTTTATTGAAAAGTCTAAAAAAAAATTATAGTGCAATTTGTTCAAAGACCTACATCAACACCCAAAGATATGCTACAACCATCTACACACTGGATCCCATCTACGCTCCCATCTACTCCCTGGTCAGCCTAGGGTTAAGTATGTTTTATGTTTCTATGTAATGGTTCACTATTTATGTATTTATGGCTTTAAAACTTTACCCTAGTTACATATTATGTTAATTGATCCAGTGTGCAGATGGTTGTAGCGTATCTTTTGGGTGTTGATGTATGTTCATGTCTTTAAACAAATTACACTATATAAAATTATTTTATCTTTTTATTAACTTTTGAGAGCGTTTTGGTTTTTTGTTTTCTTGCTCGTTTTTGTGATTTTGGACTAAATATTTAATATTGTCTTTTATAATATTGTTTTTGTAGGTTATTTATAATATTGTAAGGTAAGCGAGATTTCAAGATACAACATGCCGAGAAAAACATTGTATTGTGTCCTAATATAATTGTAACTTGAGGGACAACTGTATATTACGTGCGCACCGTACCACCACTTTTTGCCTGACAATAGGTGTTGGGGTAAAAAAGAATCGGGCGTGTTGAATTTTAATGTCCAATTTTTGTTTTCCTTCGAGATAAGCTGTCACTACCAGTAATGGGTGTCAGCAGTTTCTTCTACTCTCCCCACTGAGAACACATGTAGGCATGCATGAGAGGGGAGGTTTTTGGCAGAAAAAGCAGTTGTCTGCTCTTTGGGCGCCTTCATTCTTCACGTTTTGTCACTGAACCGAGATAGCGAGCAATGATATCTCACCAATAGAATGATGAACGCCGTGAAGAGTACAGGAGTAATGAATACAGTGATGTCTTATGACAGGAACACTAAAGGCTTGTCCCCACGGAACAAGTTTTCAATCGGATTTAGGGTGCATGTACACGGTAAAGACCAAATGCCGGTCAGAAAATCCAACCAATATTTGGTCTGTTTTTGGCACGCAGGGGGGGCGGCTTTTCTCCGCCGTTTGCAGCACCCACATGTTTATGTTCCGCCTGAAAACCGGGTAGAAGAATGAACATGTAAGTTTTTTGGACCACCGGTGGTGTAAAAAAACGTCCAGCGGAAAATCCGTGCAGTGGGGACTGTTCCATGGAAGTCTATGGGGGAGCCTTGCTTGACGGTTTGTAAGACCGCAAACCATCTGAAAAACCGACAAATAACCTGTGCCATGGCCTTACAGACTGTTTTCGGATTTGAAAGCTGTCTGTAAACAGACTGTCTCAACTTTTTACATTGCGTTAAATAGAAATTCCTTGCAGCAGTCCCCACTGCACTGATTTTCCACCAGATGTTTTTTTTACACCGCCAATGGACCGAAAAACTTAGAACTTGTTCATTCTTACACCCGGTTTTCAGGTGGAACATGAACAAGTGGATGCGAAGGGGGAGGGCTTGAATCCACAAGCCGCGGACAAAAGCTGCCCCTTGCGTACAAAAAAAAGACCAAATACCAGACGGGATTTCCCGACCGGTATTTGGTCGTTGCCATGTAAACGCACCCTAATGGTGATCTGTCATAAAGATAGTGATGGGTAGTACGGTGGCTCAGTGGTTAGCACTGTTGCCTTGCAGCGCTGGGGTCCTAGATTTAAATTCCATCAAGGACAATATCTGTGAGGAGTTTGTATGTTCTCCCCGTGGTTTACTTGGGTTTCCTCCTGGTTATTTCGGTTTCCCCCTTACAAAAAAACATATAGATAGGGTTAACTGGAATTTAGACTGTGAGCCCTAATAGGGACAGGACTCCATATGAAACATTACAATCTCTGTACAGGGCTGTGGAATATATATTGCTGCTTTATAAATGAATAAAATGTTACAGCATGGGGTAATACCCAAATGGACATAGCAGGACAGGAAAAATCGTTCCAGTTATATCACAGTGCAGAGATTATATTACAGTACAAAGAGCAGTCGGCTGCAGAAAATTTTGTCCAGCACTTGGACCTCTGTTTTTGATAAACTGTGTTATTTTTTTGCCGTCTTTGAGCATCAATGCAATCGCTGCAGACACTTCATATTGTGGATCTATATGTACGCTTGCAACTCCATTTCTACATTTTATATACTTCTGTTTTTTGTCACAGTGCCGTATTTGATGGACAAATGTAATATTCATGCAGACAGTTTCTAAGGCATGATTTCTTTTTAAACTCATTTGCTCAAATAATTGAAAGCTGTTCTACAATTCTCATGATTAATATGCAGAATACTGCCTGATTAGTGTAATCAACAACTCCTTAAAGGGGTTATCCCAGGTATCCATTTCATAGTAAAAATTCTGAAAGACTGCTTCTAGCTTTTTGAAAGTTTTTTTGCATTATTTCTGTTCTAAAAGAAATACCCTTTTTCATCATCTTTTGATTTTGCTGCTATTCTGTGCGGATGGGGTGGCGACTCTGGGAAAATCAGTCTCCTTTAGGCAAGAATCTAGTTTTACAATCCTAACAAACAGAGGGTCCTCATAGCTATTTGCCATACCACTGACAAGCAGGTTAGACCGCTACTTTTATGGGCTGCAGTGCATTAGAGCATTGCTATACAAAGACCTGGCTGTACTAGCACACCGCTCATAAATTGGGCATCCATGTTGATATACACATGAAACACCAGGTGGTGCTAGATTATGTAACTAAATGTCCTAACTCAACACATAACATGTAACTAAATGTCCTAACGCTTTACTGAATCTTTAGCTTTGAGTTAAGAGGTTGTCCACGTCGTAAAGGGGTTTTCTCGCTACAATGATCATATCTATAATGATGGGGACAGTAAAAATAAGCACTTTTGCAATTGGTTTGCATTACCTAAATCATTTAGTATAGCAGATATGAGCTAATCTGTGTGTTCTTCAACTAAAACTGCAGTCTGGGGTCCTTTGCTATGATTGAGTGTCTGATATTTAGTTCAGTCCTGTTGGACACGCCCCTGTTGGGACATGCCCCCATGCTGTGATTGGTTGCCTGATAGTCCAGCCCTGTTGGGACACACCCCCTGGTCTGGAATAATACAAATGGTAACCAAAGAACTCAGAAAAACCTCCAAAGAGATTAGAGGTGAATTCAAAAGTCAAGGTACAACAGATTCAAATCGCACCAACCACTGTTTTGGCCAAAGTGGACTTAATTGAAGATGACCAAGAAGGAAACAACTGTTGAAAAAAAAACTGTAAATTTTCCAAAGTGCCCATTGACCAGCCACAAAGCTTCTTGTAAAATGTCATTTGGACAGATGAGGCAACACTGGAGCTTTTTGGTAAGTCACATCAGCTTAATGATCACAGATCCAAAAATGAAATGTACAAAGAAAAGAACATTGTACCTACTATGAAATATAGATGAAGCTTGGCTATGTTTTGTGCAGGACTGTGGAGTTGGAGTCTGAGTCGGTGGCTATTTTGCAGGAGTCGGAGTCGTCAAAAAATGGACCGACTCAGACTCCCAAAATATATAATAAATTGGTCCAGTTAGTTCGATGCAGTGCAAAGAGCAAGAGGAATTGGGTCCGGCCAGTGCTACTGCTCCCATATCTTCAGCCTTATCACATGAGGAGTGTAATTGATGACATGGAGCAGGCAAAGCGCTGCCCCAGGGGAAAAGATTCCGCTCCCAGGGCAAACACATTTCAGCAAAATTTTTCACCTGCTTTCAAAGAAGTAGAAGAGTTCAACCATTCATCAAAACTGACTGTGCCTGAGGCAATTCCTTTATACCCTGACATTGTTAGAGATGTTACTCCTGTGGTTATCATTTTGCCAACTACCCAAGTTAGTGTAGAGAGGCCGTTCTCTATCCTGGAAATAATGAGATTAGATGTGAGGTCATGTATGCAGGATCTGATGGAGGCAATACTATTTCTCAGAACAAATTCAGAAACTCCACAAAGTGTTTTGCATAATTAAAAAATTTTTGTGTCCTAAAGTCATATCCAATAAATATATTTTACACTGACAAGCAAAATGGTAACAATGTTTTGAAATTGTGACTTTCAGGCTCCATATCTCACCATCCACTACAGCTTTGTACATGAGGCTACTGTAATTTTATATACAGTCATCTTACATATCTTATGCAAAAACTTGACTTGCAAATATTTAGCATCTGCTTAGTTACAGTTTTGCTCCTAAAAATCAAAATGTTAATTTTTATTATTTTGTTAGCATTTGGAAAATCCACCTTTTGGTTTTCAATACTGCCTGAATCCTTCTGGGCTCTGAATCAGATTCAAGCACATCTTGACCCCAGGTCTCTTCTACACATTCCCAATGTTGGTGCAGACTGGACTTGGATACAAATACAGCTTTTTCTTCAACTCTACCCACAAGTGTTCAAAAGATCAAAACATTGTTACCCTTTTGCTTGTCAGTGTCTGTTCTAACTAAATAGCTTGATTATTGTATCATAAGTTGATAAACAGCCTGATGTAACCATTTTACTATAGTAAATTTATTACTTAAACATGCGCCGTGTATGAGGGAGTCGGAGTCGTAGGTTTGGGAAATTGAGGAGTCTGAGTCGGGGCTTCGGCTTGCCGACTCCACAGCCCTGGTTTTGTAACTGCTTTGCTGCATCTAGCACAGAATGTCTTGAATCTGTGCAGGGTATAATGAAATCTCAAGACTATCAAGGCATTCTGGAGTGAAATGTGCTGCCCAGTGTCAGAAAGCTTTGCCCCAGTTGCCGGTCATGGGTCTTTTAATAGGATAATGCTCCAAAACACACAGCTTAAAATAACCAAGAATGGTTAAGAGCAAAGCATTGGACTATTCTGAACTGACCTTCTATGAGCTCTGATCTAAATCCTATTGAACATCTGTGAAAGGAGCAGAAACATGTAGTCTGAAGAAGGCACCTTCATACCCAAAACAGATGGAGCAGTCCGATGAAGAGGATTAGGCTAAAACACCTGAGGAGAGGGGCAGGAGTCTCATTGAGTGTTAGAGAAATCTTTTGTTTTCAGTGATTGCCTCAAAAGGTTATGCAACCAAATATTAAGTTAAGGGCACTATAATTTTTGTCCAGGACCGTTTTATTAGTTTTTTTTTTAATTTATCGGTTGTATGACCACTTAAATGCAATGTGTGATTTTCATTAGTTTGAATTTCAATAAATTCAAATCCATTTTCCTTTTGTCAGTTTCAAATTATTTCAGTGACCATTGTTTATTTTTCTTTTAAAAATAATGAATGACCGCAAAATAAACATGTCATGTATACTGCACAGAGAACACTGTCAAAAAATAAAAACATGGTAGAATTCCAGTATTCTATCCATCCTGTCTCCTGAAAACTGGAACAAAAAGTGATCAAAAAGTCATATGCACGTCAAAATGGTACTAACGAAAGCTACAGCTTTTGCTGCAAAAAAATTGTGCTGGTCTGCAGAATGAAGTTAGCAAGCCTTTTACATCACACTGAACTGCATAGAAAAACCAAATTGTTTTTCTGATTCCACGCCACTAAGGTTTTTTGCCAAAATTAATATGGTATATTGATCCCAATAAAAAATTAAACTGGTCCAACTTGTTGATGTAAAAATAAGTGATGTCTCTAGATAACGGGACAAAATAGAACAAACACATCACCACCAAAAATCTCTTTATGGTCTGCCACAGTGCACAACACAAAACATTCTTGTTTTTAGAAGTAAGCTTATGAACACGGCTTATCATAGCTCTGTTTCATACTGAGATGAAGTAGAGCTTACAGATAGATGAGGCTTTTCCTGTCCCTTCAATTTACTCCAGCTTCATATCTTTGTCTGTTGCATTCATATGGCATAAAAAACTGCAAACATATTGTGGCATGCTTCATTAGACTCTATGTACAGAGGTTTTCTCGCCTAGTAGCATTGCTTCTAGTAAGAAATATCTCCATGTATACAGAATTCAACAGAACTTGTATGGCAGAGCTTTTGCAGCTCTGTACTGAGGAGCTTAGAGGTTTCTTGTCTATGGGCTTCATCCCTAAAAAGAGAGTTTTTTTTTTATTTTTATTTTTTGTGGTTCAGGAGAGTCATAAATGGTACCAAGCCTTAAAGGTAAGTTTACATGTAGAAAATATGTTGCAGAAACTTTTGCTACTAAAATTCTGTTTGATGCTGCTGAATGGGTTGTCTTGGCAGCGTATACATAGATTCCTGCAAAGCCCATTTGAACAAATGAGATCTTGTGTGCAGGGTATAAATGCAAGACTAACATCATAATCTAAATTTACCTCCAGTGAAGGATGTCCGTGATTGTTTCCCTATTGCATATCTTCACCTTTATTACAACACTTTCGATATTTAATGTTCTATAAGGTATTGTCCATATAGCTATATCATCTCCCCCGATTTATATGCTTTTAATCCAACGCCTTAATCTTATTTGTACTGTAAAAAATTCACAGCACTCCCTATGCTTTCCCATCCCTGAATAACTAATAGTACATGTGAATATATGAATAGCATTAGGCGAAGTAACCTCTCCACCTTGTAGCTGCCTGCACCTTACTGCATCTATTTTACATTTATACGCCCATCTAGGATAGTCATTCTAATATGATAAAGCAAAGAGAATGGTGTACTATAGGTGTATCTTCTCATCATGTATTGTTGTGCAAGAATAGGCACATCCCTTTTGTAGGCGCAAGTAGGAATGAGTCAGCTGCTTCGCACAATTCCTGTCCTCTTATTTTTAGCTCCAGAAATGTTGAATTTCTACCCTGATTACTCTAAAATATGGTCTTATTGTTATCAAATTCAATTTAAGAAAAAAAAACACAAACTGTTATATTGTCCATCTCTTTAAGCACATTGAGTAACACATTGTCTTGTAAAATGTTTTGATATACCTGTGAAGTCCCCAAAGATTACAAGACATGCAGAACCTGAGGCAACAAAGTAGGTGGTAGTAGTAGTAAACCATGATTGTTTCTCTATCCTGCTTCAAAGTTTGGGTGAGGTTTTGTATTTGGTGTGCAGTCTTCCTTTTTCTTCCAAACATAGGGGCACATGTATGAAAACTGAGGTTTAAAACTCACTTTTTTGCCCTTAGTAACTTATGGGCAAAAAAAGTGAGTTTCAGATCTAAACAGTTTTCTTACATGTGGCCCATAGTGTTGTGCATTTGTGCTAAAAAGGTTCTACTTTTTCAGCCAGTCAAGTTAGCCCAAATGACCTGGCTATTTAAAGGGGATTTGCCAAGATGCCAGTTACCTACCTCCTGTCAGCAGGGGAGCAGGATATATACAAATCATGCTGAGTCATGAAGCTGCAGGGGAGAGAGGGAGGGGGTGAGTGAGGAGTGAGGAATCCAAGGGAGCGTCTCAAAACTTAAGTGAAATAATAAACAGTACAAGAGTGGATTCTCAATACAGCAAGACAGCCTCAGACTGCACTGTCTACCCGTGCCTTAAAGCTCATTCATGTTTGCCTGTCATCAGATAAGAAGTGTTTCACGCAAGCGCGGCCTGTCAGCTCCTGGGTCGTGACTAGGGAAAGCTTTGAGGTAACTAAGGGGGATTGAGAAATGCTGTAGCTCTCAGAGTTTTCACTTTTCACTTTTTTTTAATGACATATATTTAGAAAAGTGATTAAATACCCATTTTGGAGGTTCCCACGTCAACATTACATGGTGGCAAAACCCCTTTAATGCTTCTGGAAAAATGTTCTAATGTGGGGCTTTTTAGTTCATATACACAACATTTTGGAGGCAAAAGAGAAAATACTGCCAAGCTCCAAACATCGTAAAGGATAAATATAGAAAATGGAGGATAAATTGTATATCTCAATAAAACAAATTCACAAAACATCACAAACATAAATATGCACAAATATGCGCAATGAAAGATTGTGCAATCCAAATAGTAATAACGCTCCAATGCTGTGTGCAGTATGTTTTTTGTGCTTCTCCTTAAATTGCACAGTCTTTCATTGCACAGATTTGTGTATATTTATGTTAGTGTTTTGGGAGTTTATTTTATTGAGAAATACAATAAAAGTTAGTTTTTTTAGATTTATCCTCCACTTTCTATATTCACAATTTTTCTGAGGCAGAGGAGATGAGCCTTACTAGGTCATGCGTGGGAATTGGTGGCGCCTAAGGAGTCCCTAGTCTTTACTCTGAAAGCCATTGAGAGGGCTTTAGACTCCACTACAGGAAATTTCAAGGTCACCGCCCGTAGCGCAGTCTCCAAGAGTTGATTTAGAAAATGCTGTACAGCATTGACAGCCTAGAGGTGTAGTCAGATGGTTGGCAGTGTGCTTTCAACTCAAGGTCCTAGTGGAGGTTCTAGGCAGGCGGCAGACAAAAAGCGTGCTCTGAGGAATAACAGAGGTCAGAACCAGTTATAGCATTATGAGTAGAATAATTACAAATACTGTAATACCCTTAGCCTGTTCTTGGGTGTTAAGGGGGAAATGTCCCTTAAATCAGAGGTCCCCAACTCCAGTCATCAAGGCCCACCAACAGGTCATGTTTTCTGGCTATCCTTAGTGCTGCACAGGTGATATCATTATGCTGCACAGGTGATCTCATTATGGTCAGTGCATTCTGTGGGAGATCCTGAAAACATGACCTGTTGGTGGGTCCTGAGGACTGGAGTTGGGGACCCCTGCCTTAAATAGTCTTCGAAACTCTGCCTTAGGTGGAGGAACACAATGTTAAGTTGAGAGTGGAGACCAAAGCCTCACAGATCAGTAAAGAGGTTAGAGGTTGTTGCAGCATCTGAATACAAACTGCCACGCCGTTCATGAAAATAAAAATTTTGGTATTCTGACATAGGTTTCAGTGTGCGGCACATGAGCTGTCAAGGATGTGCCAAATTTGTTAGAAAGCTTGGGTAGCTATAATACATGTCAATAAATTTGACAGATCTTGCTATAACACACTTTGCTACAAGACCAACATTTGAAACAGCGATGTTAATGAATTGTCACTAAGACTAATGCAATAATGAGAGCTCTTTAAAGAGAACCTGTCACCTAGTTTATGCCCCCCTGGCTGAGGACATCACAAGCTAGTGTCAGACCTGCTGTTTCCAGTGCTGTGTCCCTTATTCTGTAAGATGCTGGTGTTTTAGCGTATTTAGTGCTCAAATCTGCAGTTTTCAGCCAGAAGAGTCATTCAAAGAGTCAGTTTTTTTCAAACCCCACCCACTTGAGGCAAACCCCGCCCACCTCAACTGATAAACCTATTACTTTGAATAGGTAGAAACATATTAACGGTCAGTGGGTGGGGCTAGACTTTGGTGGGCGGGGCTAACACCTGCTCAAGAATAAGATTTGAGGGGTAAATGCTCTAAAACTACAGCATCTTACAGAATAAGGGACACAGCGCTGGAAACAGCAGGTCTGTCACTAGCTAGTTCTGTCCTCAGCGAGGGGGGTATAATCTATGTGACAGGTTCCCTTTAAATGTATACTCTAGAGCAGGGGTGTCAAACTGCGGCCCTCCAGCTGTTGGGAAACTACAACTCCCATCATGCCCACTGTTATAGATTATATAAATGCATGATGGGAGTTGTAGTTTCCCAACAGCTGGAGGGCCGCAGTTAGACATGTGCTCTAGAGCCTGTAGTGCACTGTCAAAATGTTCTTGTTTTTCAAAAATATTACCCCATAATATTGAGTGTACACATGAAGTGAAATTATTCCCTACCAACCTTGGCAGTAAGGCAGGAAGAACGAAAAGTATGCAAAGACTATGACTGCTAAAAGTTGCTACAAAGTCTTATTGGATTTCTGAATGTTGTGATGGTTTTAGGCTAAGCTCCACAATACTAAATGTTTTTGAAGCACTGTGAACTGCGACAACTGTGCATTCCAGTAAAACAGAACATTAGACTGTGAAAGGCCAGCAAATCCTTCACTCATGGATGAACACACACAAAAGATGACCTGCTTTCCCTGCATCAATTTTCTTACCCATCATCAAGCCAGAATGTTATTAGTGTCATGTTTTTATTTCCCTAAAATCCCTGTTTTTATGGTCTGCTGTCACTGGAGAACTGCGTGAGATCTGGTTCTGTACTGTTATTATTCAGTAATTCTTTTATATCCAATTGTATAATACAACAGCTATTATATATCAAATATTAAGCACAGTTTGTTGTTTTTATTATATTGTGTTGTTGGGATCAGCAGTAACAAGTACATTTAAAGGTTTACTGGTGCCATGTATTTGAAGAATAACAGTTACAATAATGTCTATATACGTAAAAAGTATAGTTAGTTTTATCTTCGATGACACTTGCATGGATAATGTATTTGAAGAATCTCTAAATCCTACAAAAAGTGAGACGTACAGCAATAGAATGAGATTGTTTTGTGTAGTTTTATTAGCAGGGTTGCTATATACCATAATCCTTTGGGCACCATGTCCAAAATAGAGCTAGCTCATACAAATATACTGTTGCAGCGGAATCATATATTTTAGCATGTGTTCATATTAAATGTTACATAACAGGACCAGAGAAATATAAACAGACAGGAAGACTGTATCTTTTTATCATGCTTACACTTTATTTTTTGTTCTAGTCACCCAACCATAAATATGTATATATTCGAGTATAAGCTGAGTTTTTTAGCACACAAAACGTGCTGAAAAATCCATATACTCGAGTCACTGTCGGCGCCTGGGCGCTGCAACGGCCCGGGCGCCGGCAGATATATTTTCAGCTATATGCGACTCCTCTGGGAGCGCATACAGGTGAAGATACCACTGTGGAGCTTAGAGCAAGTGCTCCCTGCTCTGCAGTGGACTCCGGAAGGCCACAAGCAGACTTGCGGCTGTCCGGAGTATCTCTGTCCTCTGCGCCGGCAAGAAGACGGAGCGCCGAGGAGTCAGCGCAGCGGGGGATAGAGGCAAGTACTTCTATTTTTTTTATTCATTTTATTTTTTAAACACTGCCTATGCGGGGACATATGCCTGCCTGTAACTGCCTATGCAGGGACATATGCCTGCCTGTAACTGCCTATGCAGGGACATATGCCTGCCTGTAACTGCCTATGCAGGGACATATGCCTGCCTGTAACTGCCTATGTGGGGACATATGCCTGCCTGTAACTGCCTATGCGGGGACATATGCCTGCCTGTAACTGCCTATGTGGGGACATATGCCTGCCTGTAACTGCCTATGTGGGGACATATACCTGCCTATGGGGGACATATACCTTCCTATACCTGCCTAAGGGGGACATATAGCTGCCTCTACCTGCCTATTACTGCCTATGGGGGACATTAAGCTGCCTATACCTGCCTATGTAATTTTATTGGTATCCATTTTTATCTTTAAAAGGTACTAGAAGCCGCTGCATTTTCCACCCTAGGCTTATACTATAGTCAATAATTTTTTCTATTTTTTTGTGGCAAAAGTAGGTGCCTCGGCTTATATTTGGGTTCGCTTATACTCGAGTATATACCATGTGTTTGTATGTATGTGTGTGTATGTATGTGTGTGTATATATATATATATATGTATATATGTATGTGTGTGTGTGTGTATATATACATATATATATATATATATATATGTATGTGTGTATATATATATATATATATATATTTGTATGTGTATATATATATATAACACAAATATATAGTGAGCTTTAGCGGCTCTGGGATCGTGACTCACGTGTTTTCAGGCCGAGACAGAGACGGATTCCAGGTGTAAAAATACGGGGCCTCTGTATTTTATTAGCAGCAAACAGAAATACAAGTGCAAGGCATGCACAGACATAAACAAAACAAACGCCTGCCCATCTGGGCTCTAACTAACATAGACCAACTTACTGACAGCCTGTAAGTTTTCCCTGCTGGTTTTTCCAGCATGTCTCCACCCAAGACTTAAAGGTATCAGGGGTTGAAACCCACCTTAGTCAGTTTACCTAGACTTATATACTCCAGGTAAATCCCGGAGGGGAAACCCAGGGGGATGAGCACCCACCCTGCTCTATGCTACTCCCAATAAAAGGGCCGACCCGGGAAAGGGCTGGAACCTTTTCTAACATATTACACAGTTAACAATTCACGCAAAACTGTCACCCTATTGAATTTTTGGCCTTTCTTCCCCCCAAGGCTCCTTCCCTTTGGGGGGCATGTGTTTGGGACATCAAAAGGGGTGCATGCCGGGCCCCCGGGCCGGGATTTACCCTCCATTGTACCCCTTCCTGCTGTTGCCCCCTTTTAATATCCCCCCCCCCCCCCCCTCTGTTTAAAACCGGGGGGCGGAGCACCTTGTGCCCCGAAACAGCACTCTAGATAACCGTTGCGTTTTTTGTTGGGCCTAGGACAGTGTTCCACAAAAAAAAACTTAAAGCCCTGGGGGCCAGGAACCACCGGTTACCCCGCCCCCTTTTTTTTGGGGCCCATCCATTTCAATGGGGATGACAGTGATCCCCCAAATTGCCTCCCCACTAGATAGAAACTCAGCGACCGTTTCCCCCTTTCCCGAGCCAGATTTTTCCCTTCTAAAATCGAGTATTCTTTTCTGTTGCTGACAGTTTTCCGGCTGAGGTATCCGCGGGGTGCTCTTCCCCATTAACCCTTTGGGGGACAGGGACTGCCCCTAAACCCCATCTGAGGCATTGTTGTACTATGTTTCCCCTTCCCTGAAATCAGGGTAACCGACGGTCTCTTACAAGCCCCCCTTGATTTTTCAAAAAGGGCTGCAGTTTCCCGGGGTTCCCACTTTACTAGGGGTTTTTGCTCCCTTGGTGAGGTCTGTGAGGGGGGCAGCTATTGTGGCAAAGCCTGGCACAAACCTCCTTAGTACCCTGAAAATCCCAAAGGAAGGCCTAACCTGTTTTTTGGAAAAGGGTTGGGCCAATTCCAAAGGGGCTTCGAGCTTGTCTACCGGGGGGTTTTATGCCCCCTCGGCCGATTTGTAGCCGGGGGTAGCGAGCTCCTCCCCTATCCCCTTTTCTGTGGATTGGCCCTTTAGCCCAGCGCCCCTACGCGTCTAGAACCGCTTGTCCCTTTCATCAGAGGGAATCCTAAGGGGCCTATAGACACCACATCCCCGGGTATGCGGCCCGGCTATTTTTTATGGGGCTGCAGGATGATGTCCATTCCCCCTTGAAAGGTCCCAGGGGCCCATGAAAACCCCAAAGGGGGAAGGGACCAGACTGGAAGTGTCCCCGGGGGTTGGAAAAAAGCAGTTTTTTTTTGGCCTGCTGTGAGGGGAACCGCCAATCCCTTTTGGGGGGTCTAAGGTGGCCCTTGTACCCGTGGCCCCAACCCTCTCGATCCTCGTCGACCCCTTGGGCAGGGGTGGGCACCAAATTTTGGAGATTTAAATTCAACGGGGGAAAAACATTACAAAACCGCAAGCACCTCTGGATGGGAATAATCACGAGGCGCCGACCACCCACTTTGGGATTTTCTCTATTCCCCCCCAGGGCTACATTTTCCTCACCCCCTTCTTAGGGCTTGTTTCCCGTACCATTATGGTCTCAACCGCACCTTTTGGCCAGGCTCGTGACAATGTCATGGGGAGACACTGCCCGGGCCGGGCAGTTCAGGAAGACCCCTGGGGTCCCGTAGGAACTCCCTACCTCTGTCTCTGGACCCTGACAAGGATCCCGAACGGACGGGGGTAACCCCTTGTTTGGGATTTCCCCCTGACCCCCTTTTGCACCAGGCTTTCTCGGTCCTTTCAGGGTTAATGCGGTTAATAGGGTAGATCTTGGTTTTCTTTTCCCTGGCGGGAAAAACCCTTTTAATTCACCTCACCACCCGTTCACAATTCATAGGGGCCTTGCCCCTTGGCTAAAAAAACTTGCTCTCTACGTTGGTACAAGTAGGGCATCCTGCCCCGGGCTGAAAAGCCCCTGCCCTTGGTCCTGTTGAAAAACCCGGGGCAGGGCTTCGGGCCTGAGCATTTTTTCCTTAAAAGGGCATAACGCCGTCCTGTCCTGCATGTGGCTATTCCTGAATTTCGTAAGGGGTTTCCTTTGCCCCGGGTTTTTTGGGCCCTATTCCCCGGGAGCCCTCTGAGATGTCTCCCATATAGCAGCTCGAAGGAGAAAACCCCCTGGATGTTGTGGGACTTCCGGAGGGCCCGAACATAAGATGGGGAAACCCGGGGCCCCCACCCCTACCACCTTGTCCACCCCCCTTTTTTAAAACATCCCTTTAAGGTTTTATTAAAGGCCTCGACCAACCACGGTCGGGGGGAGGGTACAAGAGTGCGCAAGGGGCAATTTTTACGGGCGGCATAGCTTTTCTTTCCCTTGGACATAAAGGGGTGCCTGACGGTCAGTATCCCCTTGGGGGACCCGGTAGGGTGAATAGCGGAACACTCCCTACTACCCTTTAGAGGGGGTATTTTGAGGCGTAGCCTCGGGGTAGGGGGTGGCATAACCCAGTAAAACAGGATATGCGGTGCCCTACCGATTTAGGGGAGGGGACGACCAGATCCATCCCAAACCCCCGTAAAAAGGTCCTTATAAGGGGAAAAGGGGAAACCAAGGACTCCGGAAATGGGTCGGGGGCGGGACCGACACTCCGGGCGGGAGACAGAACTCTTCCACTCCCTTGTGATGCCGGGCCCAGTAGAAGCCCCCCCTATTTTCCCCCCCCCAAGTGCCCCCCAAAACATGGGAATGTGCCAGTTCAAAAAAATTTAGGGACTTGTGCCGGGGTACCCCCAACTGCTTCCCACCCTGTTGGCGTCTTTTTCACCCGGACAAAATTACCTGTAGGGCAAATGAGGGTAACCAACCCCTCCCCTTTTTCCTGTGGTCCCCCGTCAATGACCTTAGCTTTTCCAGCGTTACCTCATGCTCGTGCCAAAATTCCCTCTGAGCGGGCAAGGAGGAAGTTCTAATCGGGGGGGGTCCCTCGGGATCTCCACCCAGGACCCCCCAAGGAAAAGGCAAGGTTCAATTTTATCACTTGTTGACACACGCATTTACAGCGGGACTCAACATACTTTTCCGATTTTTAAATTCCCCACAGACCCCAAAACAGAGGAAAGCACAGCCAAAACGCGCTGTATTTAAAAACTGGTCACAACGGCCACCTCATTTTGGGGGAGACCCCACAGGCAGTCTCTATTGCCAGTAGGCAGGGGAGCCCCTGGTGCCCCAAGGAAACAAACCCTACTGGCGTGAAGTATTGATCGGGGCTCCCCAGCGGGCTTGCACAAGGGTCACTAAGCTCCCGAGCCCAGGAGGGCCCGCCCCAAAATGTCCGTTAACAGTAACAGGCACTCTCGCGGTCCTTCCAGCAGCAACCCGATGGAAACATGGCCGGCAAACAGGAGTACGCCCCCTTTAAACCCCACATTCCATGGGTTCCCCCCTACCCGGGCAACGTGCCCCCAAAAGCCCCAGCCTTGCATGCCAGCAACATTGGGGCCGGGGCCCTTTTAGAAACGGGGTCCCGTTTTGGGGCGGGTGGCCCTTCCCCCCCCCCCCCCCATAAACCGGGGGAAACCCCCCCTTTTGGGAAGGAGCAGTCTTACCGCGGGGGGGGGTCTGGGATTCCCCGGGGTATTTGGGGATTGCGGGAACTCCCAGGGCACTGATCGCTCCCACCGCGCCCTTTTTCGTCCACGCTTTTGGGGTCATGTACCCCACTCATCGCGGGAGCTTGATGGAAGGCCCCACAAAACGGTCAAAGACCACTCGCTCGACCAAGGGCGGTGTGGAGTCCCCGGCTGTAGCCACTTGGGGGAAAAGTGGCAGGTCGTACACGTGCCCGGCGGGTTTGGAGGACAAACCCCAGGCTTGTACTCTCGGGGCCCTACGGCCAGGGTGCCCCCCGTCGGGCCGGGATCTACCCCCCATTTTGGTTATACTTGCCGTCTTGGACACGCAGCGAAGGGGCCTTTGCGGTTCGCCAATTAGGAAGGGACCATGACATCCGCCCACAATCCACGGGCAGCTGCTCTCTCTCCGCTATCCTTAAAAGGGTCCCCGGAACCCAATTCGTCATCCGGGGACTCTTGCGCAGGCAACTTTGCACCACTGGCGGGCTGTGAACTGGCACTTTTGGGGCCCTTTTCTGACCCGCAGCCAAGGCCGTAGCTGTTGCTACCGGTTGGGGTTTTTGCTGTTGCTCTTTCCCCCGTGGGTTTGGGGGGGGTTCCGATTAGCAGGCGATTCGTTCCCGCTTGCGCCCGGATGTTCCCGTGCGCTTTCGTGGCTGGCCGCCATCACTGGAGGTTTTGCTTTGGGTTAATAGCTGCTTCACCAACTCGTCCATTTTACAAAAGACCCCCCGGGCTTTTTGGTACTGCTTTTACCCAGGACATACTTTTCTCTCCCTTTTGTCTCTGTCCAGAAGAGTACTGCCCTAGTTTGCCCATTGCATCCTCCACCTGTGTAGCTTACGGCTCTGGGCGTGACCACCCAGTTTTCAGGGAGAGACAGAGACGGATTCCAGGTGTAAAAATACAGGGCCTCTATTTTAACAGCAAACAGAAAAACAAGTGCAAGGAAAACACGACATAAACAAAACAAAACGCCCCGCCCTCGGGGTCTAAACTAACAAGACCCAAATTTTGACAGCCTGTAAGTTTTTCCAGCATTCTCCACCCAAACTTAAAAGGGAGTCAGGGGTTGTAACCACCTTAGTCAGCTTACCCCTGACTTATATACCCGGAAAAACCCGGAAATGGAACCATGGGATAGCACCCACCCCTGCTCTATGCTTTTCTCCCAAAGAAAGGCCCACCCAGGGGAAAAGGTGGAAGCCATACTAACATATTTCCATGTTAAACAAGTCGACCCGCCTAAACGTCGACACCTTTTAATTTTTCCCTTTTATTCCCCCAAAATTTCCCTTACCTTGGGGGGATGTGTTTGGGCATCGAAAGGTGCATGCCAGGACGCTGGCCGGGGTTTCCCCCCATTGTACCCCTTCCGCTGTTTCCCCCTCACTAATATTATATATATTTAAAATTTTATTATATAAATAATATATATATATATAATATATATATATATTATAACACTATATTAAAAATAAAATTGGGGGGTCCCTACTCTTAAGTAAAACCCACACTACTGGAACCATGTAACCGATAGCTGTAATGGTGAGAGAGGTGTTTATTCCTTTTGTCAATGGAACGTTTAAGCTCTCACATAGCCTCTCTAAAGCTTTGATGGAAAAAGACATATAAATATATATATTTTTTTGGGGGCCTTTCCCCAAGGACACAAATTTAAATAAATACTTTTTTTTTCGTAAAGACACCAAATGTTTTAGGGTTCCATTAATGAGGGAAAACTTTGGGGGAAATGTGTAAAACAATAGGAATAATTCATTAGAAATACCCGGGTGATAAAGGTGTGTAGAAATTTTAAATAATTTCTTTTTACAATGTCTCTTCCTTCTCCTCCTTAAAACTGATGATCCTTTTCCTCAAATTTGCAGCCACATCCTGTGTTACTGTGATAAGGGGAAAGCAGGTTTACAACAAACATTTTTGTTGAAGCTGGAAAACTTTACATCCTGTTGAGCTTTTGTACAGTTTCGCTCATATATTGAGGGTGTGTCATCCTTTAGCCCCTCAAACATTTGTTAGCATTTTTCGCCATGCCAAAATCACATAAAGGTGCTGTAGCCATATTGTTCTGATTTACTAAAATGTCATCAATGTCTTTGCTAACTGGAGAGGGTTGAAGAATACAAGCAGTTCAGCTCAGCTCCCAGGGGTGAGACATTTACACAGTCCTTCCCCACCATTTGGTTAATGATTCACTGAGATTTGAAGCGCATGATCAGCTGTTTTTGAATGTTTGGCAATTGCCTTGGAGTGTTTTTTTTTTTTTTTTTTTTTTCTTTGTTTTCCAACTTTTGTCCAAGCAGAGTGCAGAGCAATATTATTAGAACAGTATGTCTGGTGTATCAACCATTTCTTCCTCTACTGCTGTCATGGAAATAATAACGCATGCTTCTAATAGAACATTATCCATTTACTGCATCATGCTTTGTCAACGTGTCACTTTTTTTTTTTTTTTTTTTTTTGCTTAGATGTCAAGAATGTAAGCTCATTATGCCCTTGAAAAATGATGCCAGCAGTCACTCAATGTCTAAATATGTTCCAAGCCATCATTTATATTGCAGCCTGGTGTGATTGTATGACAAAGCTGGAGCATTGTGCATATATGTAATGTGTGCACATTATTCTAGGGTACAATGTTGCATACCCCTGTTTCCCCGAGAGTAAGACAATTTTTGCACCTAAAGATGAGCTAACACTTATTTTTAGGGGATTTCTTATTTTTCCATGAACAATAATTCACTTTTTTTTGAACAAAAAAAAAACATGATTAATATACTGTGTACTTTATCACAAACATCACATAAGCAGCCAAACTCTAAATTTCTAAAAAAATGTACTAGGTCTTTTTTTGGGGGAAAAGGGGGGCCTGAGGTTTTTTTTAACAGTTAAAGGGGTTTGCTCAAACATTGAATTTTTTTTACCTTTGTCCGTTTTTTTGTTTTTACTTTGAATTCAGGGCGTATTTACTGGGGTTTTCCCCAAGGCACAGTAAAAAACAGGTCTGTACTATAGCAACTATTGCTGCCAGCCCATAAAGAATTGAAATTCGTAGCTAAGCGACCTGAGGAGGGGATGCAACCCATACAAGAGGGGATACTAGGAAAATTGAAATATTAATGGGCCCTATATTGCGTGCGTTTTTTTGCAAGATCTTTAAAAATAAAAAGAAATCCGACTGAGACAACCCCTTTAAGCACAAGTGCAGGGATATTTCAAGGCAAAATGTTGGGTTTGCTAATGATGGAAAATACCCGCCTATAAAACATAAGTTATCTGTATTTAAAAATTATTGTTTTGGATTTGCTTGTTATAGATCAAATATATACACATAAAGTATGCCGGGTGTCGGCAAATGAAAGCTTGTTCTGGAAGTCCAGATATATCAAAAGAAAAAGAAACCACGGCACTCATCGGGTAACTTGAGAAAAGTGCTGTTTATTTTGACATGTCAATGGAAGTACAATAATAAGTGGAATAAACTGCACTTTTTTCATGTTACCGGATGAGTTCCGTGGTTTTCCTTTTTGGGAATACGTGGGGACAGCAAAAGTTTTAATGATGCAGCAAAAAACAGCAAAATGAGGCTAAAATTCACTTTCGTAATTTGTACCAAGGTATCAGTCATTTAAAAAAAAAATCATCCACTAACCGCAAAATAGCCGCACAGCTCCAAAGGATTAGTAAGGGCCCCGCCTCCTTTAAAAAGATGAAAAAATACTGAAAATGTTTCATTTGGGAATTTGCAGCCTCCTGGATCAAACAATAATTCATATAATTACACTTCATATAGAACTTCGTTTCTCTTAGAATGCGCTAAGAGTTTTTCTATCAGCGCAGGGTTTCTGCTGTGGCTCCCCAAGATTAGTATCGTTGTTTCCCCGTATTAATATTCATTGAATACGACTGCTTTCTTTCGGAATGATGGGAATCTAGAAAACATTGTGTTTTTTAAGTCTCTCTTTTCTTTTGACATTTCTTTAGGTTACATGTCTTCAAGACTTCTTTGGGGAAGACGATGTGTTTATAGCCTGTGGACCGGATAAATATCGCTATGCGCAGGATGACTTTGTTCTAGACCACAGTGGTAATTATCATTACAAGTTTATGGAATATACATCATTTACTTGCTAATTTTCTTTTACTACCTGCTTTGCCAGTTCCTGAAACACCAATTTTTTTTTTTTTTTTTGCAGCAACACATTCACATTTTTTTCCTCCCGGCTTCCAACAGCCATAACTTTATATTTCAGTCAACATAGCCTTATCTGGGCTTGTTTTTTTGCAGGGCAAGTTGTTCTTTATAACGGCACCATTAAATGTCCCTTAAAATGTATTAAAAAAAACCCAAAAAAATTCTATGTGAGGTGGAATAGGAAAAAAATGCAATCGTACTATTGTTTGTTGTTTTTTTTTTTTTGTGAAGTTTACCTTGTGGTATAGGTAACATGTTAATCGCATTATGCAGGTTGGTATAATACCAGCAATACCACATTTATATAGTTTTTATTATATTTTACAATTTACACAAAAAACTTTGCTACGTTGATTTTTTAAAAAGGGGTTGGAATTTGGGAACTAAAGCCCCGACCCCGAATCCCACTCCTCAATTTCCCCAAAACCCCCGACCCTGACTCCCTCAAAACAGACGCATGTTTAAGTGATAACTTTTTCTATAGTAAAAGGTAAATCAGGCTATCACCTGAAATGGAATACGTTTTCTTCTTTTTTCGCCTTACAAACTATGAAACTATTTAGGTAGAATTGACACTGGCAAGCAAAGTTTTTGATCTTTTGAACTCTTGTGGGTACAGTTGAAGAAAAAGCGTATTTGATCCAAAATCCAGTCTGAAAACCCAAAAATTGGGGAAATTTGTAGAAGGGGGAAACCGGGGGTCAGACTTTGGGCAAGACCGCTTTAATCCGATCCAGAGCCCCCGAAGGATTTCAGGCAGTAGAAAACCAAAAAAGGGGATTTTTCCATAAAAACAAAAAAAAAAAATTAACATTTTGATTTTTTAGGAGCAAAACCCTTTCAATGCAGTTTTCAGGAAAGAATCGCAAACTAAGCAAAGCTAAATAATTGCAAGTAAAATTTTGTATAAGATAAGAAAAATGACTGTAATAAAATTACGTAGCCTCATGTACAAACTGTAGTGGGGGGAGAATATGGAGCCTGAAAGCACAAGTTCAAACTTTTTACCATTTTGCTTTTCAGTGTAAAAAATATTTATTGGATACGACTTTAGAGCACAAATAAATGTAAATATGCAAAACACTGCAGGAACATTTGTGAAGTCTCTGAATTTGTTCTGAGAAATAGTATTGCCTCCATCAGATCCTGCATACATGACCTCACATCTGATCTCATGATTTCCAGACTAGAGAACAGCCTCTCTACACTAACTTGGGTTAGGGGCAAAGCGGTGACCACAGGGGCAACATCTCTAACTATGTCAGGGTATAAAGGAATTGCATCAGCCACAGTCAGTTTTGATGAATAGTTAAACTCTTCTTCTTTGAAAGCTGGTGAAAAATTTTGCTGAAATCGGTTTGCCATGGGAGCAGAATCTTTACCCCTGGAGCAGGGTTTTGCCTGCTCCATGTCATCAATTACACTCCTCATGTAATGAGGCTGAAGATATGGGAGGAGTAGCACTGGCCGGACCCAAGTCCTCTTGCTCTTTACACTGCATCGAACTAACTAGAACAACTAATTATATATTTTGGGAGTCGGTCCATTTTATGACGTCTCCGACTCCTGCAAAATAGGCTCCGACTTCACAGCCCTGTTTTCTAAGACCAATAGTGTGTGTGTGTGTATATATAGATAGATATATAATATTTTTTTTTCTGCGGACCCATGTAAAAACTCCTTTTTTGCAGACTGAAGTATTGCATTTATTTACCATATTGGGGTACACGTGACTTTGATTACTTCTTATTCCAAGCTTTGTAGAGGTGAAGCAACAAAAAAACACCATTTTGGTGTTGGGTTTTTTCTTTAATAGCATTCACTATGCAGCTTAGATAAGGTTATATCCTAAAAGATCAGACTAGTATATATAAGCTTACTTTTTTTTTTTTTTTCATTTCTTTTTTATTAAAACCTTCATTATTTTTTTTTTATTGTATTTTCAGTCCCTCTAAGGTAGATAATAGTTTATAGACACAATATTAACACTAATCATCAGTCTCTTTATTATTGAGACTTATTTTGTATTAATACATATTCAAGTTCTGTTTTAAATGTGATGATCGTTATTGGTAACTACATGAAAGGAAATGGCCTAATATGTCATGATAGGAAACATTCCCTTAGCTGCTGAAGTGTCCATTGATAAGCATCCCGACAGGTCTGCCAGACCAGTTTCGAAGTTCTAGCATATTACTATCGGAACAAACCTACCATAGAAGTCATGTATTAACATACTACATGACAAACTGTACAAAGATGTATTTCCAGGATATTGTCCCTTGGAAGAAATTATGCCTTTTCAGTTCATTGCGAACACGATTGTCTAATTCTAGGCTTTACCAGTAGTACGCCTCAGAAGCAGTCTTCTGTTGCTGGGAATTTCATTTGGTCATTACTTTTTTGCTTTTCACCACAAGAATTCTAATCTTTTCTGTTTCAGAATGTCGTGTTATGAAAACTTCATATTCCCGCTCCCAGAGGCAATCCGGTTCCAAGAGTCCCGGGACATCGCGGCGCAGCAAATCTCCAGGAGCAGGTAATCGGCAGGCGGCAGTGTTCCCTTCATGCATAAACTGTTGTACTGCTTATGATTCTAAAAAGTTATACAACCTCGCTCCAGGTATCTTTAGCCAATTTATCATACTGCCACCAAGTACATGAATTTGTATTTGGAAGGAGATTAGTCATATTGGTTTGGGTAAATTCACAATTAATTTTAATGAGGAATTCAGAGCAGATAACGCATTGGATTCCTCGTTAAAATCCTTGTGTATTCCGATGGCCAGTCAACTCGATAGTTCACACAGTGAACTACTGTGCAGATTTTCCACACCACAGATTTAAAATCCGTGGTGTGAATATAAAGAATGAACTGAAAATTTTTTTTAAGGGACCTCCCCGGCAGTTTTGAAGAAGGGGCAAAATTTTGCCCCCAAGGGGGGGCAAATGTCCCCTTTCTGTAAAGAAAAAATCCACGGCACAAATCTGAGGTGTAGCCTTGGATTACACATCGGATTTTTTTGATAGGAAAGGTTTGAACCTACCCTTTTACTTATTAAAAAATATTATTTGCAAAAAAAATTTTAATATGATTTTAGTTTTTGTTTGAATTTTTTTGTATCATTTTCTTTTTATAATCATGGGGGCAGCCATTAACCCTGAGCTGTGTAAAAGTTTAAGTTTTTTCCCAAAGTCAGGGTATGGGGTGTTTGAGAATTTGTGACTGTGCGGGGTAAATGCACTGGAGTGGGTGAGCTGTCCTGATCACCTACTGCAAATGGTGTGACCTTATTTTATTTGCTTCCGTTTGGGGGCCCCCCCAACTACCCCTGTACACGTTAAATTTTTGGCTGATTCAATTGAAATCAGAAGGTCTAAATGATTAAAATAACCTCTAATTCTTGGACACACTTGGACACAAAAATATTCCTCTAGTAAAATATTGTATACGTTTTGTCTTCAGTTTGCACTAGCCAGAAGGAATCCTAACAGAGGGCTGGACTCAGTACAGTGTTCCCAAAAGACTATGGTATGCTGAAACCATAACTCTGAGAAAAACGGTTTAAATTGGTTCCCGGGGGCAGAAAAAGTCACCAGTTAATGCAAAAATTTAAAATTTTAGAAAATGAGTGGAAAATATACAATAGGGGAAGTCTTTACAAAAGGTCAGAAAACTTGAGGTCACCCTCACCTGGTGTCCAAAGAAGCAACTTATCTTGGCACAGTAAAAAAAGAGCAGTACGGAATGTATTTACCGCATATATGCAGAGGGGTACTGATTTTTTTGGGCCTGCGGATGGGTGCTAGGGTGCTTCTCTGTCTTTGTCTCTCTCAAGGATGTTTATGCGGTTTCAAAGAAACTTCAGGTCTGCATGCTCAGGAGCCCCTCGGGGGGGTTCCCCCTTTTAGGTCTCTCTGACCTCCAGTGATTCTGCATTTTTAATTTACTAATAGAAGTGTTTTACAAGTAAAATGTTGTTCATGATAATTGATTTGGATCTTTCAGTCATTTACATGTCCCGCAAATCGGCCGCGTCTGTGACGTTGCATGAGGAGTGTGGGTTTTAAGATCAAATGGGGAGATTTCAAAACTGTCTAAATTATTTGACAGTGTAAGTTAGACTAGACCGTCTTACAATGCACGATATGTATCATAGTTTTCATAAATCTGCCACATGTTAGAACTGTCTGGTCTAAGTTTACAACTTGAAGTTGGTTTACTTCATGTCACGAACAAAGCGAAAATGTTGGTGCATTTTTTTGGCGCACGCTTACCTACTCCCCCCTCAAAGCCGCACAACTTTTCACAAAGCTGTGCCCCTTGTCGGACTAGCCACAGAAGTGTCTGGAAAATGTCTAGAACACATAATAAATGTGTTGTAGTGCTTGTACACTGTTATTTTTGGTGCAAATTGTGCCCAAATGTGGCGCAACTTCCTTGATAAATGTGCCCTAATGTCCTAGGAAGACCACTGGATCCTGAGGCTCTTGTAACTTGAGGGACCACCATATCTATATAACGGGGCTAATCCAGATGATGCTATGCTGATATTTAGTGTTTGCATGAGATAGACAGAAACTGTTCATTAATGTGTTCTCTTGCTATCTTTACCCCTGTTGTAAAATGAATGCAGTAAAGAGGACTGGCTACTACTCCAGTGCCTATTCCACAGCAAGGTCCCCAGGTGAGCCATTTTGATTGTGGCTTTCTTTCTTGGCTTTAATAGCTCGCAAGCCAGGTTCACTTTTTGTCAAGCTTCATAAAGCTGTTGTGTTCAACATCTGAGCTTAACCATCGCAATACACGTTTTCCTGCTGTTTTTATAGCGGCATTTATACCACTGCTTGTTTCCATGTTTGTATGCCAAATTGTTTTAGTTTTGCACAAGGCCCAACTCCCCCTAAGCGGGTTAAGTGAACAAACTCCCTAAAAATTTCCCTTCCCACATTATTACAGCCCTTTCTAAAAGGAAAGGGGTTTGGGGTTTTAAAAAATAGATCCCCGTTCATACTTTGCAGTTTTGTTGGAAATTCTTTCTAATGTAATTTTTTCATTTTTTAAAGGGGGAATTTTGGGTTTGGTTTTTAAATTTCCCCCGTTTTGACAAAAGTAAAAAGTGTCAAAATGCAAATTGTGGACTGGGACATAAAGGGTTTCCCTTTTGGGCATTATTTGGGATATCGGGAGAAAAATTTAGTTTGGGTTCCCCCGAAGGGGCTCCCTCCAAAGGATGGAGAAGTGGGTGTGCGTGCGCAGCACTCTCCGCTCTGTTCTATGGCAGTTCCAAGTACAGCTGAGCAAGTGTGCTCCGTTGTACTAAGCGACCATTGAAATGAACCGAGAGTGCCGTGCAAGCGCAGCCACCTTTCCAGTCTGTACGAACACTTTTGGGGTCTATACTCAAGATGGCTAGATATGTGGCTTGCACCTATTAGACATTTATAGCATATCCTACCTATATGGCATAAATGCCTGAGATGGAAACTTTCTCTTCAAGGCTGGATTTGCATGTAATGGAATTTTTGATCATGTGGATCAAAACATTTTTTCCGCATTAAACAAATTTGGCCTTTGGATTCACCATTGATTTCATCCTTCTGCAAGAGAATGAGCATGCTGCTTATTTTTGCAGGGAGAACATTTTTAATATGTGGGGTTGTATTTTACTGTAGCAGATCCAAATTTACCCTCAAGTTTATTGCTTTTAACATAGCCCACAATTACACTCACACATTTGCTGCTTGTCATGAATACCCTTATATCGAACAACTTGGCTGTGCTCAATGAGGGCGAGTTCAGATGTGGCAGATTTAGGGTGCGTTTACACGCAAAGACCAAATACCGGTCGGGGAATCCCGACTGAAAACCTGTTCTGTGGGGACAACCCCAGCATTTTCCTTTATTTATTCCCAAGAAATACTTCCCACATTTTTATTTATTGGCTATTTACCCCTTCGTTATATTGGGGTAAACAATACATTAAATCCACAGCAAACGTAGATTTTGCTGTGGCATAATTCCACCATATGTGGACCAAGTTTTAAAGGGAACCTGTCACCATAGAAACACTGTCAATTCCAGTGGCATCATACAGATTGATCATATAGTGTTGCAATTTGTTAATTAACATCCCTTCTCAGTCTGGGTTTAGGAATGCAGCGGACAGTATTATCAGTGATTTGACGACCTTCCCTGTACGAGTGTGCATAAAGAAAGCTGTTGCTCACTAAGTAGGTCTGCCCACTGGACTGCTAAACTGTGACTGAATAGAGATTTAAATGGATAAAATATCATTTACACAATCTTTTTCCATAACACCACTTATCAATTTCCTCCGCTTCTACTGCTCTGCGACATGTTCCTGGCAGATCAGACTCCTAGTTCGCGTCAAGAGATTCTAAGATAGTGGTACAGTAGGTTTTTTATAAATTGATGATGCACATTGTCTAAAGAATACTCTTGGCAGGCTGCAAAGAAGCTTGTTTATATACTGAAAATTAGAAATGTTTCCTCTGAAGCCTTCACAATTGTGAATGCAGCTCTAGACTATAGTACAGGCTCTAAACAAGACCAGTACATTATAAAATATTTGCAACCAAGAACCCATCATTTATTCAGCTGACCTGAATCTATAAGGTGACTTTAAAAACTGCAGCTGGTCCACGTGGACACAGAACTATTAGCAGTCGTGCACAGCACATTAAGCTTCTGTCTCCATTAGCCTGTATGGGGGCTCATACAATCCCAATAGCAGAGCAGTATGGAGCCACCTTCATTATTCTTTTCTAGAAGCAAGTGAAAGCATAAGGAGTTAAAGTATTGTCCCAAACGCTCCATAGTAGACTATGTACATTAGGCCTTATAAAGGGTCACATTTTGTGATGCAGTCTCAGGTGTGCACTGTGTGTCTCTCTTTTTTGAAAGAATGCACTTTTTGTTTTTTAAACCAATCGAGGTTTTATCTTCGAGGCACAGTAATGCCGATAATTTGTCTTACAGGCAGCTGTATAAAATATTTCTGGTCTTTTGTTGGTCCAAGGGACCCACACTCCAACCTGCCACAACATATGGTGTTTTTGATTTGGGCCAGATGTCAGTCTATCTGTGCATTCCTATGGGACTGACATTGAACATCTCATAGGAATGCACAGAGATATTTACTTCTGGTTTACGTAGCAGATACTGTGGGCCTTGTTTATCAGAACTGTCATTGTTGCACACAGCAAGCAATCAGAGCTCCGATTTTCATTTGTTCAGAGCAATTTAACAAATTAAAATGGAGTTCTGATTGGTTACTATGAGCAGCAATGACAGTCTTACTACAAGGCGTTTTCGATAAATGAGCCCTGTGTTGTAGCTAGTCTGGGTGAGTTACGGGACCCAATGGAAGACCAGAGCGACGCTCATGAATATTTGACAGTTGTCAGCACTGCTGTGTATCCCGAATTAATTTCCATCCTTCTAAAGAAACTAAAAACATTAGTGTTTATTTAAATTAAAATTGAAACGACATAGTAAAATAGAAGAATCCAAAATTTTTGTGCAACTGTCTTTGGTGTTCCAAGCAAAAAAGATGTACTTCAACAACTGGCGAGTAAACTACAGTGTGTGAACTGTGCTTTAAATGTTCATGTTCTGCTGCTTTTCTATGGGTGTTACACAAGTGCTATGTGTTTGTCACAATGTGTTAGCTGTGAAGCGTTTCAGTTTTTAAAAGCAGTTGCATTTCCTTCATTTCTCCTCCACTAACCAAAAAAAAAAGCTTTTCACAGTATATTTTTGTATATTGGAGGTATGAAGAGAACTGTTGGTGCTGGGGTCACCAGGGTGTTACCAGGTGCCAGAGCTGTTGTGACAGATATCCTAAATTCTAATATAGAATAAGAAAGGCCATATACTTTAAACATTTAATAATCATTTCATGTATACTGATCTGCTAGAACAATAAAACCACTTGCTTTATATTGTGTAGACTCTTCTTGTGCTCTTACCGTTCTGACTCATCGAGACATGGGCTTAAGAAGGCCAAGGTATCCCGTGGTATCTGGCTCTAAGATGTTAGCAGCAGATCCCTTAGGTCCTGAGAGTTGCAATGTGGAGCCTCCATACCCTGTTTCCCCAAAAATAAGACATAGTGGGTTTTTTTTTTATGCAATTCAGAGTTTGGCTGCTTATGCTGATGTTTGTGATGAAATCACTACATTATTTTTATACATGTTGATGTTTTGCTCAGCAATAAATGTGAATTATTGTTAATAGAAAAAAAAAACATCCCCTAAAAATAAGTCTTAGCTCGTCTTTAGGAGCAAAAATTAATATAAGACACGGTCTTATTTTCGGGGAAACAGGGTAGATCAGACTTGTTTCCCAGTATATCCCACAGATGCTCGATCAAACTTTTTTTGTCTTGTTTCTCAAACCATTCCTAGACCATCAGCAAAAACGCCTTTTTCTAGTTGTCCGCAATCCAGTTTCAATTCTTAGGTGTCCATTGTAGGCGCTTTCGGTGGTAGACCGGGTCAGCCTGGGCAGTCAGAATAGTCCGACACTTTATATTATATTATAGCCGGCATTAACTTACTCAGAAGTTTGAGGAGTCAAAGTTTTGGCTTACCGACTCCACAGCGCTGGTACAATTTCCGTAACTCCTAATTCCCGCTTCCACCAAAATGGACTCCACAGCCCTGGTTCTGGGGATGAGTGCAGCCATTTCTTCCCAGTCCCTTTTTCCTCTGGTCTATAGCAGAGGAACTTCACTACTGAGCATGTACACATTCATTTCAACTAAAAGCCTAGATCCATAGATCAGGAATGGAACAGACATTTATAGGACATTTTAATTTTCCCCAAACCTTAGGAAAGACTATTAAGCATATACTGTACTGAATTAACTACCAAATTTATTTTACATTTTTTGGAGTCGAAGTTGGTCAATTTTAAATGACTCCACTATAATGGATACCAACTCCGACTCCACAGCCCTGGTTTGTACTATGAAGCTCTCCTATAGGATTGGACCAAGTAGGCTTGGTCATCAGTTGTCCTTCCTTCCTTCGAGCAGTTTTAGTAGGAACTGATCACTGCCTGGCAGAAACACCCCGTGAGCCCTGCTGTTCTGGATATGCTTTAACCTATTAATTTAGCGATCACAACTTCTATTATGACTAATGGCTATGACTTGTATATTATTTTTTGTCTGATCAGTGTATTCATCTTGTGCAGATGCCATGAATTGGCGCTTTCAAACATGCAGAGTTGCTGCAATATGGGGAGCTCAAACCGTTTTTAATGAGACATGCTAATAACCTGTCATTCAGGTTCTATAGTTAGGCAAAAAAAAGTGGAAAAGCCTATTATACTTTCCATGGTTTTAGCATCCAAAAATACACAAAATAAATGTGAAAGTGGCTCTTGCACAAAGTACTAAAAAACTATGGTCCGTTTCTTCCTTTCCAACATGTATTTGCTAGATGTATTGGTGAAGTAAAACCCCAATTTGCCATAAATGTTCCTTTGAGAAACGGAGTGACAGCTCACCTATTAGTGCAGTAGTTCTCATGCGGTGTAGGTAAGGCCTATTTGTACACATTTACACACAAAAATGTATGTGCACCAGATCTTTAGCACCGTTTTAAAATCTGGAGTTAGTGTATTCAGTATGGGTTAAAAAGGACATGCCGCTTAAAGGGACTAAGATCCTAATGCCTATTGTTCCCTAATGTTAAACAAGTAGGCACAATTTCACCATAAAAACACTCCCCCCTAGACTGTTTATGGTGGGGCACATAATTTACATTTTGCCCACTCTGTTACTCTGTTCTGGAGCCACTGAACAGCAATAAGAAAGCTTGCATGTTATATTTCTTCACCTGCAAAACTGACAGTTACACAGGATATAAATTCCTGATGGGGAGTCAGAGGAAGAGCAGGGTCTGCCAGCTTTGCCAATTGCCATATGTGGTAGGATATGTCACGGCCAGGTGGTCAGCAACAGGCGGTCAGAAACAGGCGGTCAAGCCCTCGATCAGTGCTACTTCAGCATCGGAAATATCTCAGTCTACTGGGGTCTGTCCTGATTTCAAGTTTCCTTTTCACACTAGAATGACTAAACTGGGGCATAAAACAACCCTGCATGGCTAAAAGAAGAGCGTGATAGTATACCGTGACTGATCGTTAGAGGTATTATCACCATATTGAATAGCTTTAAACATGTAGGCAAAGGTTAATAAAGATGATTAACAAATACATTGCTGTTCTGATTTTGCTTCCTTTCAGAGGTGTTAGAGCAGTTCTCATCTCCTGCTTGTGTACACAAGCTTCCCTGGTTACCAGCCTCCTCTCTCTGCTTTAGCAGCACTGGCCGGGATGGTGATGTCACTCTCTGCTGTGTCTCATCAGCAGCATAGGGGCTTGTTGATCTTTCTTATTAACAAACTTTAACCCTTTAAAGCTCTGTATCCTTCTGCCCTGCTACATAGACCTCTTCATAACAATGTCCCTCAAATGAGCTTAGCTAGGAATAGCAGAGCGGATATGCCAATCACTGCTTTAGAACTACCCACAGCCTAAACAGAAAGTAGGAGCATGAAGCTGCCTGTGGAGAGCAGACTATGAAACAGCTGAATGAGAAAATTACTTTAAATATATCAGACTTTGTGTTTTCATAAATATCGAATACTACATTGGAAGCTGCTGCTACATAAAAATTGTGTTTATTTGTCTAAATGTTTTGGGACACAGCTATTACGACTAATACAATTGTAATTTTATATCTTAGTGAATGGAACCCCAAGTAGCCAGCTGTCCACACCAAAATCTACTAAATCTTCATGTTCATCACCAACAAGTCCAGGAAGTTACAGAGGTCTAAAGGTAAGATGGAAGCTATACAATGTATGGTCCATATAACCTCACTAAAGAATTGACAGACGGCTGTCAGTCAAAATAAAGAAAGTAGTTTCTTTAGTACTCTACACGCAGCCTCCTTCCAGGGCCAGAATGACTGGTAGGTGAAAGTAGGCGACCGCCTAGAGTGTCACTTTATCCCAGGTAGGAAAAGGGCGCAAAGAGGTATGGAGTGCCATGAATTTTCCATTGGGGGGCGCTATTGCATCGGGCACCAGAATACCTCGTCCCAGTCCTGCCTCCTTTTGTAAGTTGTGTATTAATACTAGAACATGAGAGAGGGGATTTAGATAACTAGAGACATCCATCTGTAAACAGGTCTGTTTCATTCTTCTGGACCCCATCAGCACTGAATTGGAAAATGTTGGTTCTGGCAGATACAATGAAATAAACTGCCTGTTACTCCTAAACTTTCTAGTGAGGTTGTCTAATACCTCCCTAATAACCAGTCTACCTTAGAGTACCCAGGTCTTCTGCTCCGGGGAGAGTTGCCACTCATCTGAGGGGATGGAAGGAACCAGATGGCTTGGCAGGACACTAACTATTCTCTTTTCTATTTTCAGCTGCCATACAAATGTTTAGTGTGGAAATACATTTAGATATTAAGAGATTTTTCCCTTTCAAAAATATGGACAAATTGATTTTCCTAACTTGTGGGAGCCGATATAAATAATACTGGGCTTATAGATTTATCCATTTCACTCTGACTGTCCTAAAAAGAGGCTTCGTTTAATGGTACCAATTTGTACATTCATGTTGTCTAATAGTTTGACATAATCCATAAGCCTAATGTAGAGCACTTTAACCTGGTCATTCATGTATGCCGAAACATAGGGGCTATGAAGACATACTTTAGTAATAGAATGCTGAAACATGCTTGTAGTGTATTTAAAGGGGTTGTCTCCCTGCAAGGATTGCTTTTTATATTAAATATCTTGCAAAAACAGGTCACTTTGCAATATATGTCCATTAACAGTGTCCTACCTATTCCTAGATATTCCCTCTTGTATGGGCTGCATCAGCTCCTCCGGTCGCTATAGCTACAGACCTGTTTCATCTTTCCTGATAGGCTGCCAGCACTGGTTGCTATAACTACAGACCTGGCTTCTACTGCAGACTAGTAGAAGCCAGTAAACATGCCCCTGAATTCAAAATGAAACCTAGAAAACAAGATGAATCAGTGTAGTGAGACAACCCCTTTAAGGGCCTTACACACAGAATGAAACTGCAAGTTCATTAACATTTCTAAAAACTGACTCCATAATACTTTTCCCATTAACCTCTATTTCTGGATGCAACCTTTTTTTATTGGTATGGATTCTTCTTTATACTAAGCACCTTCCTTCATCGATTTAGCGGACATCATTTACTAAGTTAGCCCTGGTGCATGAAAAGGGATATTTAAAGTCTGGCAGTGAAAGAGTCATGTGGATAGATAACATCCTTCAATTATTCACATGGTAGAACCATATTTCATAACCGTAAATGTGTTCATTATTCAGCATCCTCTCCTAGCAAGTTGGTTTGTTTTTCTATTTCTGTAGTTCAGTGAAGAGAGCCAAATAAATAATTGGATGCTTGCACTGGTATCATTTGGCATCATATTTTCAGTGTCAGCATTGCTGTAAATCATGAGCTTTGTGTGTCAGAACATTCTTGTTTGCTCTATGCTTGTTTGCTTACCAAGCCAGTGTATGCAACCAAGCCATTATAAGGAAAGGTCAGCACTACTCCTAAAATATGACCATTACCAAAGGTAATAGAGAAAACTTGTATGATTTTCCCATTAATGTAACCTAGACAGAAGTTCAGCCTGGCTTCTGGCTGTGATTTTATTCAGTGTCGGGATGAGTTTCTCTAATTGAACAATGGGAGCTTTTCCAAAATGTTCATATTAGTTGATTATGTATAGCCGGTTTTCTAAATCTGAGATGGCTGAGAGAAAATCCCAACCTGAAAAAATAGCATTAAAAAGAATTCTATTTAGTGTCACCACTAATGAGCCCACTTCTCTCATCTGCTGTACGGATTTGCTCACTCTCTGTGTACTGCTAATGTTGGCTTATCGGCTTACTGACTGATCAGGTTACATACTGCCATAGAGTCTAGGGAGAGGGAAGGGGGAGAAGAGAAAGTATGAGCAGCTGGAAATAGAATCGGGAAAGATCTCTCCTTGGGGAGAGTGGCTTAGAAGGGGGAAAGATCTATCTTTGGGGAGAGCCACCAATAAATTGGTCGATGTGAGGATTTGCGCGCCTTTCAGACCTCACTGACTGCTTTACATAAAGCAAAGGCTTATTGGAAAAGTGCTGAGGAGCCCCACAGCGCACTCTATTCATGTAGTTATCCTCAATTCACATGTAGCTCGTAGGAGCCTTGCATTGTAAAAGGGATTTGATCCAAACCAGTGAACTTCACTGGTTTGGCTCAAATCCCTTTCACATTGCAAGGCTCCTGCAAGCTACATGTGAATTGAGGATAACTACATCCAATAGAGTGCAGCTGGAAATAGGCAGAGACCGGAAGAGAGACAGCAGCTTGTAGTAAGTGTTACTGTGTTGCCCTAATCTTTTGATTTACAGCTTTCACAGCTCAGTACTGCTAGCTAAGGTTCTGCACGCCGCTGCTGCTGCTTCTAAGGGTCTGCTAAGGAGATGTAGAGGAGCATGATCTTCTCTTTTGCGTTTGTTTTTGTACATAGGAGATGTCATTGCAGGTAGTCGCTACCTGAGACTTACTTCTGAGAAACCGGACATTGCCTGAGATTGCCTGAAGAAGTTGAAGCTGATGAAAATTGCTAGATATTGGGTATATTGTGGTTTAGAAATACTGCTCATCTACTGTACATTAGATACAACAATCTGGTAGTGATAGGGTTAAGTGACTACTGGTCATTCATTTCACCTGCAATTACGAAGCTCCTCCACTTCTCTTAGTATGCAAATTCTTATATCAATGCAGGGGAAAAAATCTCATTTATTAGGCATGTCCATTGTTAAAACAGGCGCAAGTCAATAGTTCATAACATATGCTACTTGCGATTCAGAAGTCATAGTAAATGATGACCAGTTAATGTCCAAGCAGGATCACATCTTTCTCTCCATCGGCGTCCACTATTCGACGAGTCGTGGAGCTCAACCAGACCGGTAGAGTCCATGATGACCGTGCACCCGACTGTCTGTCTGAGCTCCTCGGCTCAGTGAATAGTGGAAGCCGATGAGAGAAAGATGTGATCCTGCTTTGACATTAACTGGTCATCATTTACTATTACTTCTGAATCGCAACCAGCATATGTTATGCACTATTGAATTGCGCCTGTTTTAACAATGGAAACTGTGAAACATCCTCTATGGAAGTGTGCTACAGTTGAACAGGGCACTGCCATATTGAGCCAGGGGGCTACCAGATTTCTGTCTAAAACAGTTCAGCAAATCTTACTGCATAGAGTCTACAGATGGATGGTCATTGCACCACTTTGCAACCATTGCTGGAAGAACACAAGCTGATGGTGGCAGTGTTATGGTCTGGGCCCACACATTCATGTGGAAGGCACTCTCATCCAACCTGGGTATAAATCAATCCTTGCAGATAACATTCTCCCATACATGCGGATTGTCTTTCCTAGGATGGATAGGATTTTCCAGCCAGACCATGGGACTTATCCCAAATGTCTAGCATTGGTTGGAAGAGCATGACCAAGTCAACGGAGTTCTACCCTAATACCCTAGACTTGAACCCAGTTGAAAATCTGTGGGACCAACTTGATCATTGTATTCGCTTTATGGACCCTTCCTTATGCACCCTCAAGCAGCTGTGGGATGCACTAGAGTCAGGATGACTCCAGATAACTGGGGCAACCTTTTTAAGTCCCTTTCAGCCCATCTAGCTGCTGTCAAGGCTGCAGACGATGATTACTCTGGATTTTAACTGGTGGTTTTAATAATATGACTCTGCTATTAATATCTGTACAGTCTATGGCCTGTCTTTGTGACATTGAGGAAGTTCACGGGGAGGCAAGAGCATAGTGCTCTGACAAGTCCTATAGACCAGGGGTGGGCAATTAATTTTCCCATGGGGCCGCATGAGAAAGTGCGATGCTTTTGGAGGGCCAGACTAATAAAAACATAGGGTGAACGGGGAAAAAAATCGTTTTTTGGAGGATTATTTTTGTGGAAACTTACTGAGGATGCATCTATATAACTGCCTTACTCATGGTACACAGTAAGGCAGGTATATACAGCTCTCCTCAGTAAGGTAGGTATGTAGATGTATGTCCCCTCAGTCTGGCAAGTATATACAGCTCCCCTCAGTCAGTCAAGTATATAGATATAGGTACCCGCAGGCAGGTATATAGATAGATACAGCTCCCCGCAGGCAGGTATATAGATAGATACAGCTCCCCGCAGGCAGGTATATAGCTAGTTAGGGCTTCCCACAGGCAGGTATATAGCTGCTTCCCACAGGCAGGTATATAGCTGCTTCCCACAGGCAGGTATATAGCTAGTTAGGGCTTCCCACAAGCAGGTATATAGCTGCTTCCCACAAGCAGGTATATAGCTGCTTCCCACAAGCAGGTATATAGCTGCTTCCCACAAGCAGGTATATAGCTTTATGACCAAAATTAAAAATAACAAACACTGATACTCACCTTGGCTTACCTGACTCCTGGCCGAGCGCGCTCATCTTCTGTCCGAGGAGCTTCCCGGGCTGGTGACGTGATGACGTTATGCCGCCAGCGCCGGGACGCTCCTCCGTCAGCTCCTGGGCCCGCACAGAGTTATTACTGTGTGCGCCAAGGAGAGGCAGCGGCGTGGTGAGCGGAGTTCATCGCGTCGCTGCCTAATTCACCAGTAATAGTAGCGCTGACGGCCCGCGGCGGCCTCTCAGCAATACCTGGCCGCGCGGGCCGTCACGCTACTATTAGCAGACCTGGGCATGGTAACGCCGCGGGCCGCATCCGACGAGCTGGAGGGCCGGATGCGGCCTGGGGGCCGTACTTTGCCCAGGTCTGCTATAGACTCTCCTTTAAAGTTACGAAATTTTGACGACTTCTCTCTATCAATGGCCAGAACATAGAACCTTAAAGATCAATTGTTACAATATTTGTAGACAGACTCCCGTATTGTATAAGAAGGGAGATAGAGCGTGTTACTGCCCACATTAAAGCGCCAATCTGTTCCTATCTATTAAAATACAAATCTACTATAATAGACTTTGAACAGAGCAGCGGTTGAACATGTGCACTGCTGCTCCGTTCAAAGCCTTCCTCGCTGCACTCACTTAGCGATCGATGGGGGAACCAATCGTGATGTTGTTGGTGCCACAACCCCTTTAAATGCCGTTTAAAACTACCTAAGATATTGGCGTTTCATCAATATTATTATTACACATATGAAAACAGTCTAAGGGCTTGTTCACACAACATTTTGGATCCGTTTTTTACCAGAAGAAAACTGCATCCAAAAAATGTATCCAAAAACGCAGCAGCTGATGCTTTTTTGGACGCGTTTTGCATGCATTTTTTGGATTCGTTTTTCAATGCCTTTTCTTTCAAATCAATTATCTATTAATTTAACCTATTCCATAACCAAATACACCCTTTTGATAATTATTAATTTACAATTAATGATTACCCCTAACCCTAACTAATAATTATGAATTGTTAATTAACAATTATTAATAAATAATTTATTTTTATTATTGACAATTATTAATTGATAGTTATTAATAGTTAATAATTAGTTACAATAATTAATAAGTTATTCTTAATAATCGTTAATATTTATTAATAATAGTCATTAAGTATTAATAATTAATGATTAATCACAAATGATATCACCCACAGAAATTGTAATTAGAAATGGTAAAATCTTTAATGTAATACACTAAATCGGTCCCATTTGATGTAGAAGCTCTGTTTGAACTTTAGTAACCTATTGTGGAAAGGTGTAATATAAAAGAACAACGAATAGATGACGCTTCCATTATTTTACATGTGTTTAAACCTATAACTCACTTTTTAATGTTTTGAATTAACAAAAGCAGTTTTTAGTATAGAATTATTAAAAACTTCTATAATTTCTATAAACACATTCTATACTAAAAAAAACTATTTTTTGTTTAATTAAAAACCTTTTAAAAAAGGGGAGTTATAGGTTTAAACACATGAAAAAATTTTTGGAACGCCTTTTATTGGATGTTTTTTTTCTTAAAAATTTTAAGTCCCCTTTTTGGGGAAAGGTGAAATTGTAAAAAGAACACCAATAGCTGGGTTTCCTTTAATTTTAAAGGGTTTTAAAACCTATAACCCCTCTTTTTAATTTGTTTTAAATTTTAAACAAAACCCTTTTTTTTTTTAAAGAATTTTTAAAAAAATTTCTAAAATTTTTCTATAAACCCCTTTTTCTGTACTAAAAAAAACTGCTTTTTTTTAAATTTCAAAACATATTAAAAGTAAGTTATAGGTTTAAGCACATGAAAAAGTAATGGAAGCGCCATCTATTACATTTTTCTTTTTAATTACACCTTTCCAAAATGGGTTTTACAAAAATTTCAGAGCTTCTACAATAAAATGGGGCCCCTCTAGCGGTCGATTTATTTGTGTTACACGACAAATTTAAAACCAATGCTTTTTTCGGATTTCCCCTTTTGGGATCCAAAGCGTACCCAATTGATGTTGGTTTTTGGATCCTTTTTCAGGGGTCCAAAGCGCACTCCCTTGTTTCCCATGGGGAATTTTTACTTGCGGGGAAAAAGAAAATTTGAAATGACCCTTTTAATTCTTAAAAAGGAAAACTGAAAAAAAAGCATTGAAAAAAAGCAGGTTTAAAAACAATGTAAATCACACTGCACATTGTTTGATACGTTTTTTGGGTGAAAAAAAAGGGTCTGAAAAAAGTTGTTTGAAAAAAGCCCCAAGAGTAAACTGTCTTTGTTGCCCCCTACCACCAAACGAGCTCATCTTTCATTTTTCAAAAGGGAGCGTACAAAAAGGGGAGTTGAGCCTCTGATTGGTGGTATGGCACGGATAGTCCTTTCTCTTAAAAACCCGTTTCATAAATAGGCCCCCAAAATGTCCTTTTTCTTTTAAAAACAGGGCCCTTCCCAGGAAAATATTAGTTTTTTTCTTCTAGAGACTGCAAACATGAAATACTTGGGAAGTTTTAAAAAAAAACTTCTGTGAAAAAAAATTTAAAATTTTCTAATTTTAGGTTTTTTTTCTAATGGAAAACCCTCCGGTTTTTTGTAGCTTTTTCAGAAACAGTGTTCATGTTTATAACAATGTTTTCCTATTCAGTACCAACTTTTTTAAAAAAAGCCAACCTTTTCAGGAAACCACAAAAATTAATTTTTCATAAATTTGGGTCAGAAAAAAACAGTTCAACTGGGTTTCTCAAAAGAAAGGGGAAGACGAAACCAAGAAAGGGTGCACACAAATTTTCAACAATACAAGTAAAAGTCTTTATAGAAAAATCAGGGGAGTCAAACATGAAAATGTTAGTGCAGCACTGGGATTTTTGGAAAAAGTTTGGGGAAAAAAAGACATTAAAAACAATTTTGGAAAAGAAATTTAAAAAAAATTTAAATTTTCAACTTTTTTATTTCCTTTTTAAAGGGTTTTTTTTTTAATAGTTGGAAAAAGGGTTTTTTTTAAACTTGTGGTCAGGCTGTTCCAGTTAATCATCACACTTATTAGGAACTTTTTAGTGTCTGCTCTGAATAATTGAAGACCTTTACTTTGCAGAAGTTATTAAATTTTTAAATTTTTTGTTTAGTAAATTTTTTTTTAATAAAATTTAAACATCTTTTTATCACTTTCATGCTTAGGATATGTTTACATGGCATATTGCAGGGGCATACTGTGCGCGCCACTATACGCCTGCAATACGCCTGTTGCAGCCCAACACACCACCACCCTCCGCACGTAAACTCCAGGAAGTAGTGGCATGTAATTCCTTTCTGCTGGCACATATTGTATTTCAGGGAAAACGTCGGGTAATCCTAGTTCTCAATGAGAGCTATGAATTACCGTATTTGCAGGGCGTAATTTGGGCGTATTGCAATTACGTGCTGAAATATACTGTGTGAACATACCCTTATACTAACCTGTCCACTATTCTCTGGTTGTTTGTCTGTCGGCTTTCCTGAGCTGCTTGTTTTAATAAGTAATTGCATTTCTCATAGAAGAACAGTTCAGATGCATTTATCACTCTGTTTTGTGATGTACCTCGGCTATTCTTCCAGGAAATGTATACATGAATTGATACATGGGTGTTACCATTCGCCTCAGTAGTGTGTTTCTGCACACTAAGGGCTTGTTCACACGGCGTTTTTTTTATCCGTGTTGGATCCGAAAATCGCATCCAAAAACGTATTGGCAACAAGTATCCAACACTCAGCTGTGTTTTTGGATGCGTGTTGGATGCAGCAGGATGCACACTATAGTTTTAGGGTTCCTGCTGCGTCTTTCGGACCAAGAATTGACATGTCAATTCTTGGAACGGATCCGAAAGACGCAATGAGACACGCATCGGCGAGCACTCATCTGAACGCCGATGCGGGTTTCTTATTAAAAGCAATGTAAATCACATTGCTATTTGTTAGATGTGTGTTTGGATCTGTCTGTCGGACTCTAGACGGACCCAAATACGCATCTAAAAGCGTATGTTCACACAGACCCAATACACCGTGCAAACATACCCTAAGACACTGTTCGGTCAGTGCTGACAGTGTCTGATTTTGTATAGAGCCAAAGCCTATTGACAAGAGAAATGACACCTTGATATAATTTTGTTCATACATTTCCAGGATGAATATCAGATAAAAGGCAAACAGTCCTCTTAGAAAACATGCGCTAGCATTTTAAATTTTTGAGGAAAAAACAAGTATTTACTAAAGCAGGTACCACCATCAGGAATATATGCAGTTATTGGTCATGGACACAAAAAATCAGGATAACAAAGATAACAATTAATTTTACTTTTCTAGATTTCGCCTCATTCAGGATCAATTTCTAATGTGAATGGTCTTCCTGACGCTCCTTATAGTCCTGAAGGTAAGTTCAGTAAAATAGTAGAGCGTGACGTTCTGTAAGATGGTCCATCATGCTGTGAGGAGGCCATATATACAATTACTAAGCCTCATTCCCTACTTACTAAGCTTTTTTATGAAAAACATTTGTATAGTGATTTATTCTCTCATGCACTATGAGTGGTGGACCCACGTCTAAATAGGTGTGATAATATCTCGGTTCTAAACTATTTAGTGACTATACTGTCATTCAGGAAAGTTGCTCATTTTTTAGGGTCTACAGATGTTATATGCTTTATTTTCAACATTATAAAGATAAACTAGGATGGTATACAGTTTACACTTGTCATTCAGTTCTAAGTTTTAAACACCAAGTAAAGTCAGAACCATGTGGACCATAAATCTTGCTGCCAACAGCTGGAGAGCCATATTGAAGGAAACGTAGCTCCAGAGCCACTGGCTGGGAAACACAGATATGGGCAGCTAATTTACAACACAGACCAGCAAATCCATGACTGTGTATACTGTATGTAATAACTAGATTTGTATGTTTAGTTAAGATTTGTAGACTTGCCAGAATTATGTTTTTATACTATAGACAGTATCTTAGCTTCTAGCTACATTGTATTTAAATAAGTTCAAGGAAAAAGAGTTAGCACAGCCTATTGGATGTAGCGTTCCTCAATTTCCATCTGACTGAGCCATACCATAAATTCATTTGCAAACATCTGTTTTGGGATGTTTATTTTATTCATTTACATAGCACTGTTCTATTTCACAGCGCTGTACAAAAATTGTCATTTACCTTGATCCCTGTCCCATTTGGGGCTCACAGTCTAAATTCCTGATCAACCTATGTTTTTTGGAGTATGGGTGAAACTGGAGTACCTGGAGGAAATCCATGCAAACATCGGGAAAACATAGAAACTCCTTTCAGATGTTGTCCTTGGTGGGATTTGAACCACTGAAGCCACCGTGCTGCTGGATTTTTGTCCCTCATCAGTGCAGAGTAGAATACTGGTTGACTAAGTAACATGCTCTAGATGTAGTTCAAAAAGTGTAACGTTCCTCGTCAGAGAGGGGCACCATGTAGATGTGTAGAGACTTGTACGCCAGGGTTGTTTCATTTCCATGGCGTATAAGCCTCCACACCTGCACGGTGCCTATCCCTAATAAAGAATGCTACTCCTTTTGAGCTGCTGCACAATACATCATAAACTCCATTTTAATACACTAATGTGCTGTTTTTGTTTCACTATTAACTTTTTTTTTTCCCTCCCCCTAGGAATTAATTGAAAAAGGTATAATGATGCTTCCATAATCCTGGAGAAATATAAAATAGGGAAAGTGATTGGCGATGGCAACTTTGCTGTTGTTAAAGAATGTGTTGAGAGGTGTGTGAGTATATTGATGTATATGTTAATGCAACTGTTGTCTTTGAAAATTCCCCCCAAAAAATAGGTGAACATAAACAAATAATTTTGCTCTTGTGACATAAATCTAAATAAAAAATAAGAGAGGAAAAAAAATGTATGTGAGCTCATAGTCTACATCAGCGTTTCTCAAACACATCATCTGTGGCCTTACCAACCAATCCATCATGATGTCAAGAGCTCACCATAGGTCAAAGATCCATGCCAATAAAAGAAGCATGTACATGTGGTGTGGACAGCTTGCTTATACAGAACAGTGCCAAACTCCTTGCTTGACCCAATTTTCCTGCTTATTCCAGGTTGCTTTAGAGGTCTATAGCACTTCATTGACCTCACTAGTGACACGTCTTGTGGATCTGTTTGTAGATATGTGCTTGACTGACCATTCAGCTTCACCACTGCGAAACTATTGTAAGATATATTTGGATACATATCCTAAAGTTCTGAATAGTTTAAATTTGGTAAAGACTGGTTAATATAACCATTTAGCTTTTTACTGGTCTTTATGAATACTTTACAGTACAAATGTCCTACTTTAAAGTGTCAAGCCCTAAACCAATGGAAATTCCTCTGTGTCTTATATAAACAGGCAATATGAGTCACACAGACTCCGCTGCTAACACAGAATAATTTAGAAGTGATAATAAATGCAAACTTTGCAACCAAAAATACTCCTTTGAAAACAGAATAAGTTTATTCTTTCTGCTGTTACTTTTCTGTTACTTGGGGGCTTTCATTTTCATTGTAAACTCCTTAAAATGACATTACTTGGTCAGTAGCTAAATTTCGAAAAATTACTCCTATTTGAAGAGCACTATGTATCCATTTTCCTAATTTGATTTAGATTTTCTCTTCTTGATAGGTCTACGGGAAAGGAGTATGCATTAAAAATCATAGACAAGGCAAAGTGTTGTGGAAAGGTAACACATTTTAGTGTTTTAAATATATTTTAGTGTTTTAAATATATTTTAGTGTTTTAAATATATTTTAGTGTTTTAAATATATTTTAGTGTTTTAAATATATTTTAGTGTTTTTAAAATTCTTTCTTTTCCTAATATTTGTGGATCTTTAGTGTCATGTTCTATTAGCTTGATCAAGGATAGTATATGAATACTATAGTTAATATCCATGAAATAAAAACAGTTCACTTTATTAAAGCCTTATTGCAAAATTCTAGGCAAAAACCCACCCCAGAGTTCTTGTTGCCTGCTGGGTAACAATTTGAAGATCCCTTGCCATCTTCTAAGCCTCTGATCACTGGGTTGCCTAAGACAACATAGCTCAGAACGTCAAAGCAATTGCAGGCTTCCTTCAATGCCTGCAAGACGATGGCAATGAGATCTTAGGGCCTTGATAAGTTTAAGTATAACTCAGCAGATGGGTAATGTACCTAAAATCCCAGAAGAAGCTGATTTTACAGATTTTTCTGAGAAATTAATTTCAACTCCTTAAAGGGGTTGTCTCCCTTCAGAGTTTCATAGATGCATCCTATCACTTCCTGGTCAGACTGTCTGTAATTAGCATATGAGCTCAGTGCATTCACTCTGTGTATTCAACTCTGTGTTTTCAGTCTGCTAATTATTTTAGATTAGCTTAGAAGCTTCTCTGCAACTGCTAGCAGGAGATTTATCTAAAGTAAACAACAGTCATTACTAGCTTTTGTCTGAAAGTTCAGATAACACACATGCTCTCACTCTGGCTGCCATGACCTGTGTGATGACGTCACTCATTGTTATCACTTAGAACAAACAGCAGGGGGGAGAAGTACACAGGTCGGTCACTGGGGGAACCAAATAGAGCCAGGAAGGTGATAAAATCATTTGTGGCTCCTTAACAAAAAAAGATGAGCAAAGCAATGTATTTGGAAAATGTCTTCATTTAGTGTTCCCTACATTTTGAAAGCTATTCTTTGAAGCGAGACAACCCCTTTAATTACTAGGCTTGTTTAGATCTTAATTATGCAGGCATTTTTTGACGTCATCTTTGATCCCAGCAGTTGAAGCAAGAGCCCAGCTGTGTAGTACAGCTCTGCTCCTCTCGCAGTCTCAGAAGTACATTGGCCAGTATCACAGAAATGAATAGAAAAAGCTGCACAAATGCAGCCATCTCTCCATTCTTTGCTGCCAGCGACCTGGAGGGTATTTGATGGAAATATGCCTCTAAGTGATGCTATTCCATTGTACAGTTGGCTCAATGCTGTTAAGTGATAGAAAAAGTACAATGTGTTGGGGAGATATCAGTGTTTTTGTGACCTTTTATTTGCTACTTACCTTGAGATTACTGATCAGCCTTCATCAAATTTCTTCTTGGCTACAGCGACGCATGGAATACCACAGTTTTACTTTGCTATAAAATTTCCCTATGTTCTGAAGTTGCTATTCAAGAATGGACGACACCCAGAAGTTTGGACAATGGCTTTATATGCATATTGTAGAAAATCATACTTTAAAAAAAAAAAAAAAACCCTTGGGTCACAATTACTAGCAAATAACATGCATTTAAAGTTTACCTTCTGAATAGATTTCCATCCTGTTATACGATTTGCACTGTCTGCATAGCACGTAGGACATACTGTTCAATAAACTTGACAGAAACCAACACATATGCGATACATAGGGCATATAGTGATCTGATACCAGTGCAGCCTGGTGGTATTTGTTATGACCTCTTCCTTCTGACTTTTCAGACTTGCCCTGTTCGGGACCTACCCCTAAATCCATGATAAGACCTTTTTGTTTTTTATTGTCTCCAGAAATCATAACTTTTGTATGGGCTACTGTAAAGTCTTGTTCATGACTCCTGACGGACAGAAAATTCAGAAAGGAAATATCTATTTTTTTATTAACTGTATTAACTATATATCAGTTCTTTCTAGTTATGTGTTTAGCTAAAGGTAATTGAAGGTTTTGGGCCCATTTAGTCACCTGTGACTGTTGTATAATAAACCTGGATTTTAAGAAGCCTGAAAACGCTATGGACTCTAAAGAGTATATATGTTTTTATTTGGCATTAATGCCAATCCATCATTTAAGCTAAATATTACCTAATTTAAAATGATTCACCACCTTACAGGAGCATCTGATTGAGAATGAGGTATCAATACTGCGCCAAGTTAAACATCCCAATATAATCATGCTCATAGAGGAGATGGACACTACAACAGAACTGTATCTAGTGATGGAATTAGTTAAGGTAAGAGGATTATACTCCAATTCATTAATCATAAGTGGTCATTCTACAGAGGCTTTAATAAGATTACATGATTGTAAATAGGATGATATAGTTGATCCCATGACTACTGTCTCAGAAAACCCTTAAATGAAACGGTTATTTAACGGCTATGATATGATCATAAGGTCAAGCTCAAATGATTTAATAGATCTTATCTTCTCTTTATGTTGTACTTTCTGTAACTTTATTCTTTATCAATTAATGAACTTTGATTAGAAATGATAATGTGGCCTCTCATCTAACATTTTGGCTCCCCTCCAATCCTCCTTCAGCTATGTTGCCAAGTAAATCCATCTCTCTTATGGCTACTCCTCTGCCTCCCTCCTTGCCAACCACTTCACTGGCTACCAAATGCCCAGCAAATTAAGTTTCCTTATTCAAAAGAGCTTTATCGAAGTCGAAAAGGATGCATGAGAACATTCACATGAAATAAACATAACAGTTATGCTTTAGCAAATTAAGTTTAAACTATTGACCATGACATACAAGGCTCTGCATTATCTGTTTCTTCATATGTTTCTGCATAAATGTCTCTTCTCTGTTCTCCTCTTGTGTGCTACTCACACAACTCCAAGCAAGATTTCCCTCATGCTCTGGAACTCACTGAAACATATCAGACTATATTCCATCTTTAAACCCTTCAGAAACAACCTGGAAACCCATTTCTTTAGGATAACCTATAATAACTGTGTTGCCACTGCACTACCATACAATCCGTTTTTACCCTCTCCTTCTGTCTTGTAGATTTTAAGCCTTTGCAAGCAGGGTTAATTCTCCTTCTTTACCTGCCTGTCATTCATTTAGTTGATGATTGTTGTAATTGTTTTTGTCTTATATAGTTTAACCCCTTTTTCATATTTACAGAACTAGAGATGGAGTGTTAATAATAAAAGTGAATAATTTGTGACGTAAACTTATCGGAACCTTAGCAAAGACCAAAAATGATTTGTTTTGATCTCCTACTACTATTGATTTATTTTTTTATTCTAACAATTAAGTATGAGGAAATATAGGAGTACTTTCTTTTTATAAAATCTCAAATATACCTTTTCGAAGGTAAAATACACTTTAAAATGTTAAAACCATAAAAAAAAACTTCTTATAGTCTGATGCATCAACTTTCCACATAACGCAGGATACTTCTGAAGAGAAATGTTGGAATTTGAAGGGATGCAAAATGATTGCACCAGTTGTCTCCATTGGGGTGTCCAGCATCCAGACCCCCACCAATATCTCTTTGAACATGTATTCTAAATTATGAATATGTTCTACTGTCCCATTTTTTTTGTACAACTAGGGTGGGGATTTATTTGACGCAATCACATCTTCAACAAAGTATACAGAACGAGACGCCAGTGCAATGATCTATAATCTTGCAAGCGCTATGAAGTATCTTCACAGCCTTCATATAGTTCACAGAGACATCAAACCGGAAAACCTCCTGGTAAGTTGGAAAGATTATTTGTCAGATCATTTTTTATTTATTCTTTTTGTTAAAGGGGTTTTCTCACCACAATGGCTCAACTTATGGGACAACTTTTTGCAGTCTCCACATGTTTTGCATGGTTTGGTTTAGAAGCGTCTTTCTCTAGAGTTGTCCTTAATATTGAAGCTTACTGGAAAATCTCTTTCAAATACAGTAGGTCTCATACCTGGAGGGAAACGTTCATTCAAAACACAAATCTGATGCTGGTAGTGAAAATAAGTGAGCGCTGTTGTGCAGGAATGATGCTAAAGGAGCCTCTGTCCTTTTTCTCTCCAGATCAGCAAAGGTTATTGGTTATAACGTTATGGCATTTCGTTTCGATATGCCATTACATTAATTATTTTCTCTTTTAACGATAGGATATTCCATCACTTTATGATCACTAAAGGTCCAAGCTCTGGGACCCATTGATCTTGAAAATGAAGGGTCCAAAGTGCTGATTTAGCTCTGCATTCCCTTCCTAATTTTTACTGCACAGCAGCACCCCTGGCCAAGGGGTACTGCAAAGTGACCCCATTCTTTTGAATGGGGAAATGCTCCAGTTCTCTGCACAGATAGTAGCCAGTGAACTCTTGTGTATGGAAAAACAGTTAAGGGACTGCTGCATTAATCCATTGCTGTGGCTTTTTTATTTTCAATATTAGTGTTGAGGATCCTGGAGGTATTGTAAGTGACGGCATATCAATATCCGATTTAAAATAATTTTTTAAATCATGGGCTAAATACCATAATTATGAAATACTTGAAAATCGGTGTAAGATTAAAAACTTATCATTTACTGAAGTTTTATTTAGAAGACTAGAATTGCTTGAATATGGCCCTGTTTTGTTCAACAGTAGTGTAACCGAACTTGTGCAAAAATTGGGGTCTGGGACGTCCTGCACCCAAATTGTTTCTCTAATACTAACCATCAGGGTTTGTTTTACGGTATGAGTTAGTTTATCTCTCAGAATTCCTCCAGGCCTTGCATTGTTCCCGGCGTGGCATCACTTCTGGTGGGACGATCCAACATCACTTTTGGTTTCTTTAGTTTACCTCTGTATCATTTACAATGGAAGTGACATCAGACATTTTGTGTTACGTCCACCGTCCTTTCCAGTTTCCAAAACATGGAGGTAACCTAGGGAAACTGGAACTGATGTCAGGTGTCACAGTGGAAGCAACGCCCCAGCAGTAACAACGTGAGGCATAGAGCGATACAGTACTCTGAGTGAACCTGAAAGGTTAATTAACCTTTTAAAATTCAAGTCTACTTGGCACTGAGATTCAGATCAAATTGGACTTTAGCTTGAATCCAATGTACAACATTATGTAAACTTCTGTTGATACATATGCGCCAAATTTATGCTCTATTATACTAACAGCCCTATTTTTACAAAACGATAATGCAATCCTTTATTGCACCTTGTGGTAACCTCTCATAGCATTTATGCCAGGACTTTATATTTCTCATTTCTGTTAGAGCTAGAATGTGTTCTCATGGCTTTTCCCATAAAGAATAATCAGTGAAGTGCTTTTGGATCAACAACTGCAGCTGGAATTAATATTTAGTGTTGTAGAATAGCACTTGATGAAGTCAGGTTATTATTGCAGTATGTGGCCCAGCTGTTCCGTTGGACTGTACAAAAACCGTTTAATTTGTGGTGGATCTGTTCATCAGGGGTATCTGGCGATATGCGCCCTGCTGGTATTGGACAGTGTGGACAGATTGCCTTTTACACAAATAATCAGACTTGCACATTCTTGAGAATGTTAGTTTTACAGTTGTGTACAAGCATCAGGATTTAACAATTTTTACAATGCCTTGTGCTTTGTTGTTCTAGACTTTGCATGACTATATTCGATACTAACCTGAAGTAACATCTATAAGAAGATAATTGGCGTTAGTTTTAAATAGGAGCTAATACTATTTTATAACTAAATCCTAAATGGATTATTTAGAGACCAAGCTTGGATTTATACCTCGTGACTGGCATTTTGTGGGGATATAGGAGGGATTTTCTTAGCATTACTTGAACGATACAGCATTGTCTAGCATTGATCTCTAGTAATAGTCTTCTTAGGAGATTCTTCAAATCCACTCTCATAAGCAAATTAAACTGTTATGTTAACCTCTTTGTATCTGATCTCTTCTGCATTTCCAATGTGCAGACATTTACCTTTCAAATATGAATTGAAATATATATATATTGAGATAATTGGGGTTAATAACTTTTAATTCAAAATAACATGTGTGAACCAGCTTACTCGAAAGCAGCACTGGGCATAAAATTAGGCTTTGTTCACAAAATAGATTTAGACACAGATTCTGCTTTGGAATCCGTAAAAATCTGCCTGAAAACCACATTACTCTGATATCACTAGGAAATCCGCTTGTCCTTACAAATGACAAAACATTTTTCAACATGGATTTGAAATCTGTGTTCCAGAAAAAGGAAGTGATATTATTTTTTGAGACCAAATCCAAGCTGAATCTTCCCTTTTTAAAGTCAATGTTCATCTGAAATTTCGCATCAAACTATTTTGACATAGATTTAAACCAAATTCTGCATCAAGCAGTAAAGGGCAATCTTCTAAAAAATCTGAATTAAAAAATGCCTTGAAATCCAGGTCTGTATCTAAAATCCACACAAAGGCACATATATTAAATGCAGATTCCAGTTTGAATTTTATCACATTAAAAAATCTGTTATGTGGACATACTCTATCAAAGCTCTTCCTAATAGATAAAATGAGTAAATGACACTTTTGGTTTACATTTCAAGTGGAAGGAAAATGTTTTTGTCTTTTATTCTGAGATGGGATTGCTCGAGTTACAGGTCCAAGTCCTGAGGCACAAGATTCTGGTGACATTTACTGCTCTGATTCCTGTCAGGTGCAGAGTTCTCTTGAGGATCGTGTAGTTACCATCTACCATAATATCTTCACCCTGCATGGCTTATGGTAACAAGCACTTGTTCCCATTTTTATAAAGCATTACGACAGTTGACAGAGTAGTCTTCTGCTGGATATTCGAGGCCCATTTTTGTATCAAAGCCTAGGGTTACCTAAGGAACTCTAGAGAGCCAGTTCATACACAAAAAATAGATTTTTTTTACTCTATGCTTTGAAATGAACGCCACAAATGTCTCCTCCTGCTGGGACTTTTACCAATAAATTGTAATTTGTAGAACAATCTTGCCATAAGTAGATAATTTTCCTGCACCACGGCATAAATGTAGGCATTACACAGTGTCCAATGAATGATCTGTGTAATCCAGGACCGGACACTATCCTTTGATTGTTCTCCATTCACACCAAGAAACGGACAGCTCTCAAAAAAAAAAAAACACACACTAAAAAAAATCTATGTTCATAAACCAGAGAATTTTCGTTAAGCCCCATTGGAGCCAGCGAATTAAGTGTAAAAATCCACGCTGCCTCACTTTTGAGCAAGTATGTAGTAAGTTGTAACCGATCTGCTGAATGTACTTTCTATAGCAGACACCAGATCGGTCACTCCGTGTCTCGCTTCAAAAAAAAAAAAACGGTCTCTTTTTCTGTCTTTTGTTTAGAAGTATGTATTGTTGAGCGATATTCAACACGTCGTACTTTTATACTTTCTAGATGTTTGATCCACATAATATTTCCCACATGGGCATTTTAACAGGAAAATAACCTGCTTACTGTCACGGGTATGAAAACCCTTAATCCTCACTGTTGTTCCGTTAGTAGGATGGTTAATTTCAGACCCAATAACGATGGATGAATAATTTAAACAATTGCAGCATGGATAAGTATCTGACTTTGTAGTAGTTAGTTTTGTTTTGTCTAGATTTAGGTAGCAGTTTAATGTATGGGACTTCCTTTTGAATGAGATTGCCTATGACATAAATCGATGTTTTGCTTCGTCAGTAACACAAGTATTTTTATACTATTGGCTCAAGTGGAGTTTTTGTATATGTGAAAAATTAAATAGTAAAGTTTGAATTGCATTATATTTTTCCATATTGTTAATTTTTTGGGATATTCACTAGTGGAGTCGGTGAAAAACTTTTAAAAGTGGACTTACTGTTTATTGTCACAAATACAGTTAGGAAATGTGCCATATATGTTAGTATGGTCATTCAAACCCATCCAAGGTCTTCAAGACCAAAGTTCACCATTTAAAAATGCCATTAGCACCTGGCAGTAGTGCAGCCTCGGGTATAGTTATGCTGTATTAAGACAGCTGTACTACCACTCTACCTAGGGTTTTTTGGGCATGCATCTTGCTTTGACATGTTGGGATCCCATCCAGTTCTTAACACTATCTATGTGCTCTTGTACAAAGCCATTTTGTGGCCATCTGAATGCAGCCTAACTGTGCAATCTTAAGGGTCCGCTGTATGTGCTCCAAGATATCACCTGCCCTCAGCTGGGAATAACACAGTTAGCCATATTAGTTATCGTTACTAAAAGGGTACTTCCCTCTCAGTCAGTCACAGTAACAATGCCTATTAGAGTATAAAGTTGAAGACCCACAGGAAAATAAGACTGTAGAAAACACATTCTTGTATCTACTTTTATATTCAATGTATTGTTTTTCTTTCAGGTTTGTGAATATTCCGATAAAACAAAATCTTTAAAACTTGGAGACTTTGGATTGGCAACAATAGTAGATGGGCCACTCTACACCGTCTGCGGTACACCAACTTATGTTGCTCCTGAAATAATTGCAGAGGCTGGGTAAGTTCACTAATATGTCACATATTTGCCAAGTGGTGCAAGAATTGTGTTATGGAGACGATTGCATGTCCTTAGAATAAAATATGCGAGTATGAGATTCTGACCTTGCCATGGGTAGAACCACTAGGGTAGTAAACATAGCATGAGGTATCCTGGGAGTCTCGATTCCACTCAAAGGTTAATTGCCATAACTAATTAGGCCAGGTTCACACGGCATAAATACGGCACGCAGTAAACACTTTTGGATTGCACTTTAAAATGACATGCTTCCCAGCACATTACTTCATAACGCAAACAATGGTCCGAGGCAGATTTATGCTTCATATCATTTGCTATTTCTCTGTGCGTTTACGCCACAAAAAATTGACATGTCGATTCTTTTACAGCGAGTATGGTATGCGCCGAAAAATAAAAGCGTAAAATCATAACTGTCTAGGAGATAACATTGATTTTACATTGAATATTGTTTAAAGCATATTTCAGCACAAAATACGCACTGAAATATGATCCATAATATGCCATGTGAATATACCCTTATAGTGGAAGATGGATAAGGAAATAGAATGAAGTTGGCAAAGATCACAAAAATGGGAAAAGGAAGCATCAGAGTAAGAGGAGAACCAAAGTATTCACTTTTCACATCCTGTACTGCCTTTTCGCCGATGGTGGTCATGTTGGCTTCATTTCAGATTTTACTATGGAGTCCGTTGGTTATTGGTTACACCCAAAACCCATCTTAAGTATTATTTGCATTAATGTATTTGCCTAAAAGGAGCCAAAGCCATTCATGGAAATTGCCAAAATGTGATAAATAGCTTCTGACCTTATTTATTTTTTTTTTTTTGCATGCTATAGACCCCAAGTTCATATGGTATAGATGTCACTATAGACTTTTCTACCGTGATCAATGGATAGTTCATAACTTATTAATCTATAGCATTTATATAGCACCAACATTTTGCAAAGCACAGTACGACGATTGTCCTTACTCGTATCAGTCCACCTCTCTAATGAGACACATAATCTCGATCCTGATTCCGTGTTTTTGGATTGTTGGATGAAACCCATGCAAATGTGCAGAGGACGTATAAACTCCATATGTTGCCCTAGCTCAGATTGACACCCAGGAATCCAGCAATGCTAGCCACAAAGTCACCATCCTACCACGCTGTATTATTCTCATGATGACAGCTGTTTAAATGCTTATGTGAATAGCTTTGCTTTACCTTTCCTTATTAGGTATGGTTTAAAAGTTGATATCTGGGCGGCTGGTGTTATCACATACATCTTACTCTGTGGATTCCCACCTTTCAGAAGGTAACAGTTCTTTTTTTCTTCTATGTATCCATAGAAAAATATTTAATTTTCTTTACTACAGTCAGATGATTATTACCAGCAACAATGGTGACCATATTTTAGCATAAAACAATATAACAAAGGATCTGATCCAACAAATTTATACAAAGCTTAATGATGATTGATAGGGTAGTTTTCTGCTGGACCTTCAAGCCAATTTTTGTATCCAAGCCTAGAGTTACCCAAGAGTGAAGAAACCAGGCGATACCTTTTAGAGGCTAACTGAATATATTGGATGGTGAGCTTTCGAGAGTACTAGCTCCCTTCTTCAGACATGAGGTTATACAAGAACATACAAGTTCTTGTATAACCTCATGTCTGAAGAAGGGAGCTAGTACTTTCGAAAGCTCACCATCAAATATATTCAGTTAGCCTCCAAAAGGTATCGCCTGATTTCTTCACTCTTCTACTTTCTATGGCTAACACCGTAACATTATACTACTAGAGTTACCCAAGGAACTCTGGAGAGCCAGTTCATACACAAATATTAGATGTAAATTCAAGGTAAAAACATTAAGATCCAGCTTTTATCCCAATGCACAGTGTAAATAAAAAGTTTGAAAAAGACTTTTTTTTTTGCATTTACACTATGCTTTGAAATAAATAAAAAGTATTGTTGTAGATTCATGCAGTATATTAGAATAATAATTGTGTTGTTTGGAATTAAAGGGTTTTGCCACTCCCATTCATGTATATGGGAGTTTCGAAAATGTCTGAGAACACTTGCTTGGCTATAATCAGAACTCCTATAAAAATGAATGGGGAAAACTGTGCAAGTGTGGCCATCTCCCTGGTCTCTGCGGCCGGTTTGCAGCAAGCAGTGAGCCAGTTTCAGAAGGGATTATTGTACCTTGAAGACAGTTTTGGGAGTGGTACTAAAAGTTTTTTCATGTTCTGCAAAGAAAAGAAAAAAACTGCAGAAATTGCATTTTTTTAACATACATAGGCATTGCTATAGGTACATATTGTGAGTTATCTGTTATAGAATAGAGTCTAATAAATCTATGTAATTTGTTTGTATAATTAAATTAATTCGTTTTAGGCTTTTTTTATACCCCATATATACACTAGGTCCATAACCCATACATATGCAGTCTCCTACATCTGCCTTAAACTCGCTGGCAACAAAAGGGAGTACACTCCTAAGTGAAAATGTACAAATTGTGCCCAATTTGCCATTTCCCCTCCACAGTGTCCTGTGACTCATTAGTGTTACAAGGTCTCAGGTTTGAATGGGAAGCAGGTGTTTTAAATTTTTTTGTTATCGCTCTCATACTCTTACTGGTCACTGGAAGATCAACATGGCACCTCAGGGCAATGAACTGTCTGAGGATCTGAAAAAAAGAATTGTTGCTGTACATAAAGGTGGCCTAGAGGCTATAAGAAGATTGCCAACACCACTGAGCTGTAGAAAGGTGGACAAGACCATACAGCGGTTTAACAAAACATGTTCCACTCAGAACAGGCTTTGCCATGGTCGACCAAGAAGTTGAGTGCACATGCTCAACCCCATATCCAGAGATTCTTTTTAAAATAGACGTCTGAGTGCTGCCAGCGTTGCCGCAAAGGTTCAAGGGGTGGTAGGTTAGCTTGTTAGTGCCCACACCAGACAACACACACTGCATCAAATTGGTCTACATGGCTGTCATCCCAGAAGGAAGGCTCTTTGAAAGATGATGCACAAGAAAGCCCACAAACAATGAATACAAGCAGACTAAGGACATGTATTACTGAAACCATGTCCTGTGGTCATGTCTGGGTGAGGAACATAAAGACAAGTGTGTCTTGCTTACAGTCAAGCATCGTGGTGGGAGTGTCATGATTTGGGCTGCATGAGTGCATGAGGCTGTGGGGAGCTACAGTTCATTGAGGGAACCGTAAATACCAAAATGTACTGTGACATACTGAAGCAGAGCACGATCCCCTCCCTTTGGAACCTGGGCCTCAAGGAAGTATTCCAACATAACAACCCCAAACACACCTCCAAGACGACCACTGCCTTGCTAACATCCACCAGCTCTGTGATGTCGTCATGGAGAAGATGGCGAAGGATTTTGGTGGCTTCACATTGTTTGTGAAGCTCTAGTGAACGCCATGTCCAAGAGAGTTCAGGCAGTGCTGGAACTGTGGCCACACAAAATATTGCACCTTGTGACACAATTTGTTAATTTTCACTTAAGAGTGTACTCTCTTTTGTTGCCAGAAGTTTACACATTGATGGCTGTTTGTTGGGTTATTTTAGGGACACACCAAATTTACACTGTTATGCAAGCTGTACACTGACTACTTTACATTGTATCAAAGTGTCATATCGTCAGTCCCATGAAAAGATATAATACAGTATAAAAGTGTACTTACTTTTGTGAGATACTGTACACCTCCAGTTTTATTGCATCCCCTTGAAGTAGCATTAAATGGCAATGCTGTCATCCTAAAAACATTGTGCACCTGAAACAGTATACATTTCTTCCAGGATACCCTGGAATATATGGTAGTCCAATTGGTATTCCAATTTATACTTCCCAACATAAGCTGGAAGAACACTTCTTTTTTTTCTTAGCAAATCTATTTATAAGCATGAGTGCAAGGTTTATAGTCCTGACCATAAACAACAGTTATAAGTGCCGTTCAAACGGCTTATTTCTGACGGATTGGGCCGTATTCGCGTGATTTGCGCTTCATGGCCATCCGTGAGTCATTACGTAATCCACTGTGCATAAATCGTGAACGTTCCTCCGACTCGGCAATCGTCGCGGGGAAAGGATGCATTATACGGGCGGAGGCCGAAACAATGCATTGTTATGGGCGGGAGCGCTGCCCCCCTCGCGGACCCTCCGCCCCTATTCAGCGATTGGCCTCAACGGCGCACAAATCCGTCGGCAATAAGCCATGTGAACGGGGCCTAACACCTCCTAACACCCTAACATCTCCTTTTCCTTTTTGGCTAATAGGACAATTCATAACCAGGAATTTTTTTCTCTGACATTAATATGGTCTTTAAACGTTTAATGCTATTCTATTCTGAAAACCTAGGGAGTAAACATAAAGTAAAAAATTGCCTTCCTTAAAAAGGTTAATATTTTATTGGCCTAAGAAAGAGAAATATTCTAGTGATCACAATGTTGCCTCCATAACAGGATGGCACAGCAACGACTTTAATAAGATTTCATAAATTCTTCAAACAATTTAACTCTTTATGTTCCCAACCAGATCCTTAAATCTTCATTTTCTCCACCATCTGTGTCATTAATTCTCATGCTTCCATACCACAAGCTTGTCCAAAGAACCTATCCACACCACATGTTGTTCTAACAAACCTATCCCTGGGAACATATCGATAACAATTTTTCTATTTATAACCATTTCATCTTTAAATTTTCACCTAAATTTCTTTAAATACAAATAAACCACACTGGTGAGTATTCTGATTTTAATTGAGACTGAATATGGAAAACATTATGCATCCAGTGTACAGCTGAAGGTTTAGGTATAGTAATCGTTTGTGCTTCTTACTGTTGTCATATTTGATCAGACCTGTCCAAACAGATCACTCTGGAACCATTTCAGAGCTGATTAGTCAGATGCATCACTTAAAATCAATGACCTGTCCTGTAATATAGACAGAACTAATGGCTTCCATCTCCAAGATCGGAAGTTGGAGGGAGCAGCCCTGTGAATAGAAATGGAAATGCCACAACCTTTCTTCCTAATTATGGCTGATTTATTTCTGTACAGTGAAAATAATCTGCAGGAAGATCTTTTTGATCAGATTCTGATTGGGAAGCTGGAATTCCCCTCACCATACTGGGATAACATTACAGACTCTGCAAAGGTTTGTCTTTAAAATATCGACTATAAAAATGAACAAACGCTAAATTCAGAGGACGCACTAATAATATAGTAATATCCAGTGGCTTAACTCCTGCATTTAAACAGGGGATAACAATAATTTCCTGTTGTATACATGCTCTAAGATGGTCGTATATGTCACTGGATTGTATGTGTGCAAGATCCAGTCTGAAGATGTGATGTGACATCCGTGACCTCCAGCAATTTAATGTCTGATGTTTGAAAGGGGCCTAAGGAGTTTGGGATGGGAAATGAGCGCTGGTTTGTCATCAGTAATTTTATAATGAGCATTTAAAAATGTACACCGATTATGTGTAAACTCTGCATGCAGTAGTAATTATTTAGTATTTAACTTTAAGGAACGCCAGGAAATGATCATTTAAATGTATTTATATTTTTCTGCCTTCTTCATAGTGTAGTCTTTTTGGATTAGTGTTATTATGCAGTGTCCGTATCCACAAAGAAATACATTCAACCTTCATTCTATGTCTGGTCTGGTATCATATCCTAATAGTTGTAATTTTTAATAACCAGTACAGCTTTAGCCTAAAAAAATGGTGTACAGGAATCAAAACGTGCTAAAACATTTTACCTTGCAAGATGACATATTTTAGTAGAATTGAATTGTACAATTCACATATTTTTCATGTGACAAGATCTGAAGTCATAGCATCTGCACCCAGGCTCGGACAGGCCCACAGGGGAATAGGGCAATCCCCCGGTGGGCCCCTGAGCATGGTAGACCTGGAGTTGTTTTTTAACATCCTCAGAAGAGGCAAAAAAGTAGAGAAACCGAGGCAAAAAGCAAGATGCCAAGTATAGAAGGCATGTACAGTCCTTTACATTAGCTGTAGGGAAGGGCCCCTAAAATAAACTCCCCCGGGGGCCCCAGAAATAGCTCCACTGTTGGGCCCCATGAGTCAACTCCACCTGTGGGCCCTAGGTACCCCAGTCTGACACTGTCTGTACCTGATGAATAAATTTGATTACGGCTTTCCCATTGTGATGTATATTTTGTAATCCTTCCACTGTACTAAGGGAAGAAGTGAAGCTATGTAGAGTAATGATGAAATATTTTACAATGTGAGCTGAAAGCAATAGATGTGACCTATACACTATTTTTTCTGGAGTGGACAATTTACTTTCAGTATTTAAAAAAATATGAATGTGTTTTGGTTTCAACTGGGCACAGTTTTATGTGCAGGTTCCAAACACACAGATTGTACACCCCATTATCATTTAATTTAAGTGGTACTTTGCTGGCAAAGGAGGAGGCCATTGTCCACCATGTAGCCTCCAGATATTAATAGTGGTCTTTACACACTGAATTCACTATTGTAAAAAGTAACCCTAAGCTTTTCTTCCTAGGAGCTGATCAGTTGTATGTTACAAGTAAATGTAGAAGACAGGTTCACAGCAGATCAGATCCTGTCTCACCCATGGGTGTCTGTAAGTACAATCCCTGTATTCATCCCCATCTCTTTTCCTATGTTGTATGAATAACATAAAATAGTTATCGTCCCACTGCTCACCCATCCTAATTCATTGTCTGTTAGGTAAAGAAACAGAAAAGAGAAGTTTGCAGAGTTATTTTCAACAAAATGATCCTCATTACCAATATAGACATTTGACATCCTATGTTTTATTTAAAAAAAATGTGACCTTCAGATAAAGAAAGCGGAAGGTTTGTAGTGAAATAAGCTAATTTACCCATAATATGTTTTATAAAATTAAAGAACATAAGATACCTTTACATAATTTGTGTAGTTATTTTAAAACTACAGAGTTCTTCTCATTGTAAAAGGGAATCAGAGACCAGAAATACATGTAAAAGTACTAAGGAAGAAAATAGGGAAAAAGTGCTTGGGTTTGTCTTTTTCACTGTTAGCACTTTAGCATGTACTGACAATAGGTCATATTTGTAAAACAGGCTGTGTCTACACAGCAAAGTTGAAATGCTGCACGTGTTTTGGTGCAGATTTGCTTTAAAAGCCAGGGTTGATTTTTGAATTTGCCCTCTGCCCAGTACATGGAATGTATGCAAATCTGGTGGAATATGGAGCATGTTTTAAAATCTAGCGGATTTTAAAACCAACCGGAAAAAATCTGAGTGAAAACTGAATGGCTCCGCGTATTGATAAGAGCATTCCTTTGTTTTCATGAAAGTATAATAAGTAAAGAGTAAAACACCAGAAGCGCACAAATGGCGACGCGTTTCCAACCTTTTGAAGGTTCTTTTTCACAGCATCTACTTTGTAATACTCTTTCTTCTAAAACCCTTAATGAACCTTTAATTGCTTACACATTATGCATCCTAAATCATCCTACACTTAGGTGTCTATCATGTAGAACTTAACACTTACTGGGGTGGAACGAATAATAAGTGAACAGAATGTTGTTGGATAATGTAAGAAGGAAGCCCATTAGCAGTTTTATATTTTTAGTATATATACATTAAATCATGCTTAAAATTTAAACCATGGAGGATCCTGGTGTTTAAATTAAGAATCCAGAACGCCTCTCTTAATTTAACTTTTTTGTTCTAATCCCCTCCCCTATAGGGTTTTGTCACTGTTTCTATACCAAAACAAGAAAGACTTCTCAAATTGCCTGCAAGTTCCTCAAAAAAATGTTTCACTGCCCCAGATTTTTGGGTTTGTCCATTTGTTTGTGCCTGTAAGTGGTTCTGTGATACGGTTCTTGATTTTCCTTATTGTGCATCCTATCTATGTTTTATTGCAAGATGTGCAAGTAATGGCATATACTGCACGATACATATCGCAGTTGATAAAAACATTGATCTTGTAGCTTTTGTCACTATTGGGGATCACATCCGTTTGTTTTTTTTTCCCATAGATTTACAGATAGTACAACGAACTCCACGACAGGCAAAAGTGCCCTTGTAGGACAACCATGTTTTTTGTCCTGTAACTTTAGTGTGTAAACTGGGGGATACATAACTGTTTATTGTTTTGTGTTTTTGAGGGGGACACATTGTATGCCATTATCTACAAGATCCTATTTAAGATGGGAAGACATTGATAAAAAATGAATTTTAAATTCTGAATCCAACGCGAATACTGTGCTCTGTAAATATAGCCTTAACTTTGCAGTTGAAGGATCCCTAAACCTAAAAATCAGTGGTACAAGTAAACTGGAGATAGAAAATCCTGCGGACTAAAAAACTGTGTGGTGCTTGAAGTAAACGGTTTAGTACATATTGTGCAGGAAACACAGGGATTAATTTCCTGCTAATCCATGGCATTGCATTGCTGGCTGCTGAAATGAGTAGTGGGTGTGGGTTAATGGTTTGTGCATCCTACTGGGGACAAAATGAGAGGAGGCTCTGGCTGCAGTAAGTTCTTTCACAGTCACACACTGCAAAGAAGTTATGTGAAACGACTGATGTCCTACAACACACAAAAACATTTCTATGATTTTGTGTTCATTTAAGTTCATATAATATTTGAGCTATTAACCAGCATTCTCATTCTCTCTTCAAAACAGTCTAAGAGGCAACTTTTTTTCTGTCCTATTCAGGAAGTGCATAATACAGACATATTTGTGTAGTCACGGTTATCTATCACTTGATAAGGTAGAGAGAGCACAGAACCGATCTTCTGTAAACTGTATTCCAATGTATCCTTATGAACACAATAGATATCCAAAGGTAGCAAGGTATGATTGGAAGGAAACTATCCAACGCATTTTAAACAAAGGTTCTTATTCCTAGTTATCACCTTTACTTTGCCAGTAGGTAGTAGTAGATTTAAGGACATTTACTGGTTCTAAAGCTTGCCATACAGTTAAGATGGATACTCCTCTACACATCTTTTAATTGGTTGAAGGGAATAAGCCACTGCTTGACACCCCTGGTGCTAGCAATCTAGCAAAATGACTGGGGATCCGGTATATAAAAATCTAGGATGCCTGATCTTTCTTTCCCTTGACATCAGCTGTGGAAAAATGCATCTTGTAAACCAGATTTTTATCCCATCATTTGTAGACTTTTTCACGTAAATGTATTATACCACAGTGAACATTTATTGAGAATCAGTTTGATATGCCATTAATGACTGAAATGTGGGAGTCACAGTGATTAGGTTATCAGATTCATGCGCAGTTCTTCATTCTCTGGATCAGTATAAGATAAGCACTGATGAGTAATTCCAAAATGTTTTTTTTTATTTCCTTATATATTCTGTTTATAGGTAAACTGTAAATTGTTTTTAGAGTATTATAGGACAATAAATAGTAACAATATAGTATAAATAGTTAAAACGGTCAAAGGTTTTTACATTGGACCAAACTTGCAGAAGCTTTGTCCTTTTGAAATGAATTTTAAGCTAGGCAAAGCATGAATTTACCTTTTTAACTGAAGGAAATTTATAAAGCCATCTGATCATTAGAGATTACAGGAATAAAGAAATCTGGAAGTAAGACAGACATATATTATTGAAAGGTAAGACCTGCTAAGTGCACTCAAACTATATAACATTCACAAATATGTGATTTCTAGTGTTAATAATCACTGCCACTTAACAACACGGAGCATACATCTTAAAAAGGATAGAGATCTACTCTTGTAGGTTCATTCACCTGGTGGCCCCAAATCACAAAACTCCTGGTGTGGTTCTTTGGATTATACTACACATAGGAAGTAATTTTCTGAGTAATTACTAAATTCACTTCTGGTGATTGATGGCAGCACTTGGGTTGGGATGAAGTTCTGTGGTAGACCCTGGCCCTAAAATGTGCTGAATCTCCGACCTGTTTTTGGAAGAAGAAAACAGTTAAATAATGCCTACATAATACAATTCAGTGGCATACAGTACCACTGCTGTAACATGCTTAAATTGTACCACAATCAGTAGCATAATATAAGCAATGGAAAAAGCATTGCGGGTCCCTCCAAGCAGTATAATTTCTAACAGTGTCTACAGCTGAATATACACATATTAAGCCAACATGTGTTTTTGCTTTTTCTTTATACCTACTTCACCTTAAAATGGATCTGTCATGAAAATGTGCTGCCTAATATGTAGGCAGCATATATTCATGCCAGGTCAGACTAACTTATATACCAAATGGCACAAAAATAGTGTGCCATTTGGATAATGGCCAGTAAAATAAGATACACCAGACTCCTAGATATAAGGAGCCTGGAATTACCCTACTTTCTAACCAATGACTGACAGCCAATAACGTCTACAAGTAGATATACTGCAGATGTCAATCATAGGTGGGGGATTGTGGAAGGAATTCATCAAGCTTACAAAGTAAAACACTCCCAAGTAGTTTGCTATTTTTTCTTTCTCTTGACTGTTTCAGTAGCCACCTTTTATGTTTCTGTGCAGTTTGGTATAACGGCTAGTCTAACCTGAGATGTAGGGCTTGATGAGTTATATGCCGTATATTAAAGCAGATATTAAACATATGTTCTGTGTTAGAAATAGCGAGGTCTGCAGCGATATATTTGATTTGCATAACTATTAATGACTCCTGTTTTTTTATTCAGGATGATGCCTCACTGGGGAATAATATGCAGGTTGAAGTCACAGGTAAATTAAAACAGCATTTTAACTCCTTACCCAAGGATAATAACACGACAGCTGCAGTGTCTGTAATCATGGTGAGTATGGTTTGTGCTCTGCTGTGTTAAGGGTTTGCTCAATGATGCATGTAACTATTAGCTTTACATTCAAAGAACAATGCATTTGCCATACTTGGTATCCTCACTCTTTATCATTTAAACAGATACATTTTGGGAAATCTACTTTAATAATACCACCACAGTGTATACCACCAAATTTTGGCTTTTTCTGGTGTACAATTTGCAAATTCAAAACATTAAAATTAGATTTTTATCCTATCCACAGTATAGAGGATAAATGTATGAATGATCAGAACACTAGTCTGGGGCTTTCACTAGTCAAATAAGTGGATAAGTGATAAGTCTTTCCTGGTGAAACACGTTCAAGAGCGTTTTTACCATCCCTTATTCTAGACCGATCCATTAAGCCTTACACCTCACAAAGATACCATTGTATCAATAAAGGCACTACACTCACATAAACAGATTAAAAATCTGAGTGTCCGTGTGATTACTGCATTTAAACATCCAATGCCTCATTTACATCACGTTTTAGGGCTACACCGCAGGTATCTATTGTGGTGCCTTCAAAAGGGGTATAGAAGATTTTACAGCAAACATACAGTGAAGAAAATCCAGGGCACTTACATTTACATCTTACAAGCAACATTTATCAAAATCTTTAGTTTCCGCAAGTTACAATCAATTTAACAGATGAGGAATAAAAATGCAAGATATTTTTGGTATCAATCGATATATTCAGTAGCACAAGCAGAAATAAAGGGGTTGTGATGTTTCGGCTTACAAGAAACCTCACTCATACAGGTAACAGTGGTGGTAGTGAAGTAGTGCTTGCTGAGGTCGAGCTGCCTTGAAATGCAGAAGATAGTCGACTGGAATTCAGTGATTATGTGGGACAGCACTATCCCTCCAATGTGTATCACAATTTCTACCCAAGTGCTGAACACTCTTTAGTACTGTACAGGGATCAGAATAAATGTAGCCCAGACAGACTATATTTCATGTTTTAATACACTTTGTGCCAGACACAAAAGCTTGGTCTATCAAAACATAAAAATATGAAATGGAGCAAACATAGTCCAAAACAGACTACATTTCTCCTATTGTCTCCTATGGCTCTGCTTCAGCCCTGGTGTGGCATACATTAGGATACCTTTCTCAAGGTATCCCAGTGGAGTGCCAAAAGAAGCCTAATGGATCGTGCAGCATTCCGCACCTACCATGTATGACCCACAACCAAGCCTTATGGTCTGCATTCCTATGTCCTTATTTAGTTTTTTCTAACTAAAAACTTAAAAAGACTGTATGACACCAATGATTAGTTTGTTGATTTAATTAGTATATTTTAGAAATAAAGACTTACACAAACCAATATTTCTATACCAGCACATACATGTCTATGAGAACTAAAATGTCATGTGTATTCTGAAAGAAAAGCTTTCTTAACTAAAGTCTACTTATGGACTTTCCCTATTCTGTAAAGCAATAGAAAGCCCTTTGCTACAACCAGGACAACCACAGCATGTTAGAAAACTTGATACAAAATAGACATTTAAATAGGCTGTCAGGGGAGATCTTCTATCCATTTAGTTGTGTCGGACCCTTGGATACACTGTATGCTAGTTTTTGCTATGCTTCCCTGTTTTCCACAACCTCTTTTAATTGCCTGATCTTCATTTATGTGTTTTTCCTGATGATAGCAAACCATTGTGCCTTTGATATTCCATGTTTTCTTTTACCATTAATAATCCCAATTGGCTTGTAATTTTCTAGAAATTTTAGCCCAATCATCAGACACAAATCTAAGAAAAAGAAAAAAAAAAATGTAAAACACAACATAGCTGAAATCTCTTTTAAAATTAGCTCAGGATACTACTACTACTGTGTAATTGTAACAGAATATTTAGGGCCAAAACAATTATTCTCCATTACTTTCTCTCCGTTAAACAACATTTTATATATTATATTCAGAAATGTGAGTATAGTATAATGCAAGAATGGTGTCTAGCACCATTTATGACATAAAGCAGCACTGCATTGCCTTTTGCCAACATGATGTTCGTGTGACAGAACATAATAAATTACTTTCTTGTTCCAAAAACGCAAGAACAAAAGGTTTTACAAAGAAAACATAAGTTACAGAGCAACAAAAACCATTTGCACCATATGTTGTGCTTAATAATTAAAGTGCTTAAAAGACCATTGCAAGGATTGGTGGATTTTATTTGAAGCCATTGATTTACAGTTTTTTTTTCTGGCTTTATATAAAAACAAGATTAGTTAATGCATAATCAAAAGTTCTACCAGTTTCCCATTTGCTTTGTGTTTCGATTCCGCACTATTTTCACATTTTCGGTTTGTTTTTAGTAAATAAACACTAGCTCACATTTTATTATTAAAGCTGTATTTTACACCAGTTAAATAGAAAAGGGTATTTGGAAAGAACTGTACTTAATTTAATAAGAGACACTAACATCTTAAAAAATCCAATACATTTGCAATTGTCTGTTTGAATTACTTTTGACGCCATACATTTCTGGCACTAATTTGTATTTTTTTTTGTTTGTTGTTTTTTTTAGTGTGTAGTATTATCATAAAATGACCTATTTTTTAAATCGTGTTTTTTATTCTTAAGAATTTATGACCTTTTTTAAAAAAAAAAACAAAAAACTAAAATTCCATGTTTCTACCTACCTATTTACAATAAATTGTGCAGTTTTTGTTTTGGCTATAAGGCCTAATAAATATATAGTATAGCACTTCCTGTTCTGTAGAGATCACTTTTTAACAGTCTCTTCCTTTTCTTCATGGGCAGGGTTACAATGAATAGTAACACCAGTGTGTAGAGAACACTGGTTGTCACTTTTCATAATAGGTAACGGTCACAGCTTCACTCTTCTCCTTCCTGCATAAAAATTTCTGCATAAATTACAGATCATGCCTAAAAAAACTCTTCCGTAGAAGTCAGTGGGTCAGCTACTGTTCACAGGGTCTTTTTTTAAATAGCTGTTGTAAAGTATATCTCTAACTTGTGTTATAATCAGCTCAGGCAATATGACTAAACCCATAATCATAAACAGAAAGCAGAATTAAATGAATTTATAATCTGAAAATAAAATGACAAGAATATGTATTATTGTCTGTTTTCAACTAGTAGAAAAATTAGTGATACATTTCACCACCTGTAAATACCTTTTAAGCGTTGTCTTAAGTGATTATAAAAGTAAGTAATCTTCTATGTTTTCTTGCATGGAGTACAAAGACATATGTTACCTCAACTTAAATGGAACTTTTTTGCTTATGCAACTTCTACAAAATTGGGCATTATGATGCATATGATGCATATGCATACATTCGGGGTATCGTCGGGATACCATAAAGAGAAAGGTACCCGGCGGATACCGCATCAGCCCCATAGGGAAAAAGAGCAAAATGTAGCCCATACGGGGCTACATCTGCTCCATAACCCACTATTTATACAGTACACTGATGGATACCACAGATGTATGCATTAACGTAATGTGAACCAACCCTAACATGCTAATAAGTGTTGGCCATTTGTTTTAGATCCACAATTATGTATTCTGTGCAGATCTAAGGCTAGGTTCACATCTGCGTCCTCGGTTCAGAGCCTCCAGCGTAGATTCCATCACAAATGAAGAAAATGATGGTGCAGCATGAAATGCTATATATTTTTTTTTTTCATGAAAGTGATGGCCACCACGTCGGAAACCCAACAAGACTGTCTTGAGTCTATCATGTAACAGACTCGCTGCCGCCTCTGCGATGGAGGTTTCAAACGGAGACTGGGATGCAGATCTAAACCAGGCTAAATTGTCTCCCTAGCTGAGAACTCGATACAAAATTTTATCCTCTGTGAAATTAATAGTGTAACAAAATATCAGGGCAGAATGGTGGTTTATGCTCCTGATGTTTTTAGCTCACAGAGGATTGCCTAAAGGAATGTGTTAACTCGCTGACAGTAAAGATCTTAAAACGGGGACGGATTAATGCAGTACAGGCAGTCCCCGGGTTACAAACGGGATAGGGACTGTAGGTTTGTTAAGTTGAATTTGTATGTAAGTCGGAACAGGTACATTTATTTTATGTAACTCCAGCACAAAAGTTTGTTTGTTTTTTTACTTTTGGATAGCACAGGGAAGGGTTTTTATATTTGTTTTGCTGTCTGTGCCCCTATTAATAAGATTTCACATAATTTTCACCTCATGTGCTGCTGTGGCATGCTGGAACTTGTCGTTCCACGGCTACTATTTGCTGTGGAACATGGAACTACAAGTGCAGCATGCCCCATAAGTCCCCGTTTGTAACTAGGGGACGGATGTAAGTCGGAACGGTGTAAGTCGGGGACTGCCTGTAACCTTAAAGGGAATCTGTTAGGTGGTTTTTGCTATACTATCGGAGAGCTGAATATGGAGTAGATGGCAGAGAATCCTAAAGTGAAACTGGAAGTACTGCTTATCCCGGACATATACAGTGATTGACAGATTTCCCTGTACCAATGTGTGTGTAAAGCAAAGTGTCAATCACTGTATGTGTGTAAGCAAGACTTCCACTGTCTCTTAAGGAATCCAGTAAGGATTTACTCTGCATTTTGCTCAGAACTTCTCCTCCAAATCATAAATAACAGTGCGCCACTTCTCTCTACCACATCCTGCTCTCACATAGGCAGCATAAACCACCTGACTGGTTCCCTTTAAACATTTGCTTCTCGTAATAGAATAATCACATTCTATGTAAGCTTGAAAGCCCTTTGTAAAGACATAGTTTAACAAACGAGAAAAATTAGTTCTGAGGAGCTTTCAGATGATGTTGTCTACATTTCATTTCACAGTTTGAGTTTGAATTGTAACAAGGAACTTCTGACCTCCATATCTTGCATTAATATTGGGCCATTGATGATGAAAAGGAAGCAGAGGCTTGGTATACAGATATATTGTACACTATAAGAAGTGGTCTGCATGTCCCTTATCTCTCTTTCACACTGCTCTCTAATTCTTGCTGGGGAAGGTTCAGTTGGCTTACAGCACTTGCTTTCTTCACATGTCTCTGTGCAATTCATGACATGTTACCTTTTAGGTTTGCAGAAATCCTTGTCAGAGTTTCAGGATACTGAACAGCTTTGTTACAATGTAGTTTTCTCAAGTATTTTTTCAGACACCGCCTACAGACAAGAGTGGGGTGGCTTTGGAGACCGGTTTCTCTAATATCTCTCTCCCTACTGTAATTTTAACATTTTGTAGGCTATGTCTACACGGTAATGTTAAAATGTCGTCCAAAATCTGACGGCATTTTAAAATTCCTGTACTGCGGCTTGTGCCATGGTCAGTTTTCAGATTTCCCCCCGGCCTAGTGTATTGGGATGCACGAGAATTCGAAGTGTGTCTTGCGGAAGATAGAACATCTTCCACCGGATGGCCGATGGCTTCAGTAGAAAATCCGTGCTGTGTAGACTATATCACGCTCGGTCGGATTTTCGGCAGATTCAAAGTACTGAATCCGCTGAGAATCCAATGAGAATCCAGTGCTGTGTAGACATAGCCATAGATGGTTAGCATTGTAACAGTATCACCACACAGCCCTAGCACAATTATATCCATATCGGTGTTGAGGAAAAATATCTACTACTATCCCCATATTTAAAGTTACTTCTAATTAAAATTAAATAATAATCATTCAAACTTCATTTCAAGATATATTTCATTACTCAAATTAATGTTCATTCTGGTTCACATCAGCATCCGAATATCTGTTTGGAACCTTTATCCCAAGTTCCATTGGACACAGTCTGTAGGCTGTGAAAATGACTGACGCTGCAATGAAAACCCAACGGACCTCAATGTAGTCAATAAGGTGCCATTGGTGTACGTTGTAAAATGGGTCCAGTTCCACCTTTTGAAATAGAGATTCTGAATGGAACCTCCAATGCAGATGCGAAACAGGCCATACAGTTAGAGAAATCTGATTATTTAACGCTACCAGCAATGCACAAACCAGATACCAGTTGTAATTTAGTGCTGTATTATTACAGATAGAGGGCTAGATCGTTCCTTTCTTTCAACTTAGACTGCTGTAGGCCGAATGCTCTTTGGTTGGTACTATCTCCACAGTACCCCCACACACATACATGTGGACGCTTAGGTCAGATGAATGTGCATGTGTTCTCAGTGGTGAAAGGAGAACAAGCAGACAACTCAGCAGTTGGCTTATTTTCAGTGAAAGTGAAGGATGGAGTATGGTAAGATCCAACATATCTGATCCTTCCTTTCCCTGACCTGCTATCAGAAAAGAGTTGAAACACTGACATACACATTAAATAGTTAGCTGGTCCTACTAAAATCAGCCAAAATTCATTTATTGTATTTGGGCACCATTACAATGGAGCACTAGTAGTGCTGTATGTACATGTGAATTCATTGTTTCTATTGTATTCAGTGTTGTTTGCTTTTAGTAAGTCTAGTTTCTATCCCTTGCTTCTTTCCTATATCCCTCCTGTTTCCAAATGCCTGCCTTGCTTCCCCTGTGCATAGGTCCAGGACAATGGTATGTACTAACTACAACTGCAATGCTTTATCCGCTGCATAAATGTATAACATAAAATCCGGTTCCACTAGAGAGAAGGAGATATAATAATGCCTGGTTATAAACTGTGAGATCACATTACTGGAAAAAAAAAGTCCAAAATTTCAAGCATGTTGTTCCAATATAAATTTATGGTCAAGCCACTGATACCAAACTTATAGCAAGTGATGAATATAAAACGACTCTAAGCCTTGGGCTTTGACCCTATGTATTGCAGTGAGCATGGCTTTCAACCACGTGGATAAAACAGTAATTGCAGGCCACATACTTTATATGTCATATTTTACTGGAAGATGGCTTTCCTGCTAATGTTACCCTCTGCATGGCACCTACATGAGTTGCCATTGCCTATTGTTGACTAGATTGATGTTTGTGATAAAGGGATTTCCTGGTTTCAGCAAATAAATTTTTTTTTCATTGTATAATTAAAAAGTATGCACTTTTCTCATATACTTTGTATATCAATTCCGTGTTTTCAGTTATTAGATGAAGACTTTCATTGCTGACTTGTAAAGATGGAAAATCCACCCTGGCCATGTCCTTGTATGTGTGCTTGGCTCTTTACAAGTGAGACCTCTGATATTGCACTGCATCTATAACTAGCCCTTTACGTGAGTGCATCCCATCACCAGGATGAATTTTCATCTCCTAGAAGTAAACAATGAAATATCACATTAACTATGGGAGGAGATCCACATATAGCAGACTATTCCACCACAAATACGCTGTGAATTCTACTGCAAATTAACAGCAAAATATTAATGTGTTGAATGTAGATTTTGCTGCAAATAGACAGTGGATTTCACTCCTATGCATTAAATGGGTGTAATCTGCAGTAAAAAATCTGCAACATCGATTTATGTACATACTCAGGGTATGTTCAAATCCGCTTTTAAACCTGCATTTCTGTAGAGAAATCTACGCTTCAAAACCTGACCATCTAGTGAGGCGTTTGTCACAGATTTAGTTGCGGATTTTCTACATTCACTTCAGTGTCTTTTCCCTTATTTTCTTCAAGCAAATTCCACAACAAGTTTCCAATGTGCATTTACTTCTTTAATGTCAGATCTTGAAAACTGTAAATAGAAGCCTATGTATTGTTCATTAAGCAGTGAATCGGCCTTATTTGCTGAAGCTGGAAAATACCTTTAAATCCTGTGTTGCGTGGACGTGTGCAGCAGCTTTGTTAGTCAGTACAACCTGTTCTGTGTGTGTCCATTACAACAGTCCTGTGTCACTTTGTGCATGGGAAAAAAATATTCATGAAACCATGTTTATTGGCATGTTCTATGTTATCGTGTACAGTTAGTGTTATGTTCCAAACACATGAACAATATTAATGTAGAGAATCAAAGAAAGGAAAGTGTGCTATAAAATGACTCACAGTTTGACGTTCAGCATATATAGATATCGTTATTTGTGCAATTTGACCAAATTATTCCATTCTGTTTTATTTTAGCCAATTAGATACAGAGAAAGTAACCCATACTTGGGAAATCGTATTGTCCAAGCAATAATACTACACAAAGTGATCAAACTATAGCTAAGGTCATCTAAAATGGTAACCAACCAGCAATGGTTTTGATGGAAGATCATTATTATTTCTCCTTTTCCTTGCATGCTTTTAATCAGTGTCTTTACTGTATAAGACATGTTATGTTTTCTAATTTATTAACCGGTTTCTTCTACAGAACACAGCTCTTGATAAACAAGGGCAAATTGTTTGCTGTAAACGCTATGAAAACAATGGTACGGCTAACCAGGAGAAAACCAGCACGGTGACAGCAATGGCTGATGACCCTCACCTGGATTTGGAGTCTACCAAATTGATATGATGGATTCAAGCCTGGAGCAGATTACGGTCTACTGGGCAGAGTGATCACTAACCACCATGATAATTGATGACCAAACCCAGTGGGCGATAACTGTTCTTATTACACATTTGCTTTTTTATTTCCAAGAAACATTTACGGGCTTCCACCAGTTTTCGGAACCATCAAAAAAGGACCACATTAGGGTGTTATGTTGGACTTGAGCAATCCCTGCATCAATTAGTTGGCTGGTTTCTAAAAAGAATAGCAACTTTCCATATTGTATTGCTTAGTTTCTGAAGTGGAAGTGCTGGTCAAATAACTACTTATTTTGTTAACACCGCTAAGATTTTCAGAAGAGGATCTCTACAGTACATCCTAATTTTAGCATTGATGATAGTTCCTTTTTTGGTGAGGGTGGGTGGGAGTGTAGAGGATTCCCATTTTCTTTATAGTCTTAGTTTTTTAAGAAATCATCAAATCAGACTTTGCATTCTGCAGTATTCCATACCTTTGGTGAAAAGGGCACATAATTTTAATGAGTGGGTATTTATTTGAAGACCTGTTCTTCCATTGACTGCTGTGTGACTACTTTGGATCTTGCAAATATTTATGTAATATAACTTGCTAATTATTCTGTTACAGGATGGAATGTAGAATTTGCTGCATGACACAACGATCAGGTTTGAAACCTGATATCAGCAAGAGTGTGCAACTAAATAATAGAAATTTCTCTAAAAACTGTTTAATATCCAGTTAAGCAGCAGGAATGTGCAATTAATGGACTGATCATATGCCTTTCATAGTCATACTCGATAGGACATTCTAGCATTTAACATAGCATATGGTTATGCTTCTTAGTAAAACTTCCATATCTTGTGCTGCCTGCTTAACAAAAGCTGAGCAAATTTGCAGCACAAATCCGCAAAGTCCATGCCTGGTTACATGAGGCTGCAGTGCATGGTTTGTATTTCTTACGGCACCATATTCATGGAGCCTTCTGGTATTAAAAATGATCACATAGATATGCCAATCTCTACACTAGGAGGTAAAGACAATCATGGTTATATGCCCACTCATGCAACAGTGACCTGAAAAGGTTGGGCAATTTTACTTAAATATGTACAGTATGCTGGAAAGTTTAGGTTTCATTGAAAAATCCCCATTAAAATTGATATTTATATAATTGGTTAATATGATGGGAACATCATAGCCATTCTTGTCGAAGGGATAAATACCATGCCATACAGGCAAAGCAGCTGCTATATGGCCATTGACGCTGCCCTGATCTAATACTCGTTCCCTTTGAGTAGTAAGAACTTATTTATGACTTCCCTGTGTTGGTTGCAAGCAAAGAAATGAGGTATTGGGCCAGTGGTAACTTTAAATGGTTGTTCTCATCATGCTGTTTTACAAAGCCTGTTTTTCACATCCAGCTTCAGGTTCCCACTTTCTGTTCAGGTTGTAGGTGGTTCTGTAGCAGTGATTGGCATATCAGCGCTGCTATTCTAAGCTGAACCTGTTAGAGGGACATTGGTATTGGAGGGGTCTAAATGGCAGGAGGTTACAGAGCTCTAAAGAGTTAGGAGGACATGTATGAAAACTGTCTGGGTCTAAGACTTGTTGCCCATAGCAACCAATCAGAGCGCCCCTTTCATTTTTTTCAGAGCTCTATATGAAATGAAAGGGGAACGCTGATTGGTTGCTATGGGCAACAAGGAAAGTCTTAGACCAAGACAGTTTTAAGACATGTCCACCTTAGTTTGTAAGACAAATAAACCAGCTCCTGTGCTGCTGATAACAAATGGCAGAGAGTATATGTCTACCTCCGACCAGGGCTGTAGAGCCTGTTATAGCAGAGAGAGATGTCCGTAACCTAGGGAAGCTTGGGTACACAAGCAGGTGATAAGAACTGCTCTAGCTCTGAAGGTAAATACAATCAGAATAGCAATGTATTTGGTAATGGCTTTTATTTATCATTGCCTACATGTTTAAAGGGAACCTGTCACATAGGTTATGCCCCTCTTGCAGATGGCAGCACAAGCCAGTGTCAGACCTGCTGCTCCCAGCGCTGTGTCCCTTATTCTGTAAGATGCAGCAGTTTTAGAGCATTTACCCCTCAAATCTTATTCATGAGCAGGTGTTAGTCCCACCCACCAAAGGCTAGCCCCGCCCACTGACAGTTATTGACATGTTTCTACCTATTCAAAGTAATAGGTTTGTCAGTTGAGGTGGGTGGGGCTAGCCTCAGGTGGGCAGGGTTTGAAAAAAACTGACTCTTTGAAGGACTCTTCAAATGACTCTTCTGGCTGAAAACTGCAGATTTGAGCATTAAATACACGAAAACTCCAGCAACTTACAGAATAAGGGGCACAGCGCTGGAAACAGCAGGTCTGACACTGGCTTGTTCTGCCCTCAGCAAGGGGGGCATAATCTATGTGACAGGTTCTCTTTAAAGCTAATCAATGTAGTGAGAATAACCCTTTTAAGGCTATCCTTTCCTGTGTTGAAATGCCTAGAACCATAATGAGGTTGTTTGACCTTGCTTTGGGGACCCTATCATCTATGTAACCCTTGCATTGGCATTTAAGTGGAGTACTCTTCCAAGATAAGCAGCGCTTGATCAATGACATATTTTTAGGTAGAATCCATAGGTTTGTCTGCGGATTTCCATTCAGGTCCCTTGGGGCCACATGTATGAACCTGTTTAGGTCTAAAATTCACTTTTTTGCCCATAGGTTACTATGGGCAAAAGAGTGAGTTTTAGACCTAAACAGGTTCATACATGTGGCCCCAAGAGTTAGCTTACTTTACATTAAAGCTGTATTGCACAATAGAATAAGTTTAAAATAAATAAATATGTGATCTTCTTTAATATAACAAGAGGATGATGAGCGAGACCGATATGGAAATGTGAGCTACACAAACAGTGTGGATTCTATCCAAAAAGTGTCACGGTTGATCAGTCTGAATATAGTTGGAATGCATACAAATTCTAATTAAAATCAGTCAAAATTTGTATAATGTTTATTTTGACAATACTGTCACTTTATGTGTAAAATGCATATTATTCAACTATATTTTAAATTCATAATTAATTAAAAAATGTACATGATTATTTAAATTGAACTTTATTAAACTCCTCCTGCTGGTTAGCAACAAAATGTGAAAGACAATAACACAATAAAAATAGGAGACCTGTCCAATTATTTGAGCAACTTTGTCATGGAATGAACCTACCAGGAACAATATCCCCATAAAAGAAGGCAAGCCTCTAAGCATAGCCATTCTCCAGTCTGATTGTAAGAATTTTGAGACAGTGAAGAGAGCAGTAATATTGTCTAAAGGTTCTCCATATGAATGTTCTAGTTTAGTCATTTGGTTGTTTATTTTAGGCAGTATTGCACTTTTTAGGTGTGCAGGTGCATTTTCACAAGGTATTATATTAGTATTTGCTACTCATTTTTCCAGACATCATGTTTTAGAACCTCTCAGTATTTCATTTTGTACTAGAGATGTAAAATATTTCCAATAAACATCCTCTTCATGGACGACTGCTTACATTTTTTCCATGATTATTGTGCATTGATTATTCAATTCTTTTGTGTTGATGTTGGTCATTCAAAACCCATGCAATAAAAAAATGTTTCAGATGTCTTTTGCACCAGTAGACTTACAAATAGATCATACCTGTGCACATGACACTTTTCTTTGCTGCCATCACTCCTAGATTTACATGGAACCTGGGAGTTGGAGTAATAATAATAAGTTGGTCCAGTTAGTTCGATGCAGTGCAAAGAGCAAGAGGAATTGGGTCCGACCAGTGCTACTGCTCCCATATCTTCAGCCTTATCACACGAGGAGTGTAATTGATGACAGGGAGCAGGCAAAGCGCTGCCCCAGGGGAAAAGATTCCGCTCCCATGACAAACAGATTTCAGCAAAATTTTTCACCTGCTTTCAAAGAAGACGAAGAGTTCAACCATTCATCAAAAATGACTGTGGCTGAGGCAATTCCTTTATACCCCAACATTGTTGCCCCCGTGGTCACCACTTTTCCCCCAATCCAAGTTAGTGTAGAGAGGCCGTTCTTTAGTCTGGAAATAATGAGATCAGATGTGAGGTCATGTATGCAGGATCTGATGGAGGCGATACTATTTCTCAGAACAAATTCAGAGACTTCACAAATGTTCCTGCAGTGTTTTGCATATTTACAATTTTTTGTGTTCTAAAGTCATATCCAATAAATATATTTTACACTGACCAGCAAAATGGTAACAATGTTTTGAACTTGTGACTTTCAGGCTCCATATCTCACCATCCACTACAGCTTTGTACATGAGGCTACTGTAATTTTATATACAGTCATCTTACATCTTATACATAAATTTGACTTGCAAGTATTTAGCATCTGCAGATTCTTTCCTGGAACTGCATTGCTTGCTCCTAAAACTCAAAATGTTAATTTTTATTATTTTGTTAGTATTTGGGAAATCCACCTTTGGTTTTCAATACTGCCTGAATCATTCTGGGCTCTGGATCAGATTCAAGCATGTCTTGACCAAAATCTGAACCCAGGTCTTTTCTAAACGTTCCCAATGTTGGTGCAGACTGGACTTGGATACAAATACAGCTTTTTCTTCAACTCTACCCACAAGTGTTCAAAAGATCAAAACATTGTTACGCTTTTTCTTGTAAGGCTAGGTTCACACGGCTTAATTGCGGGACGTATTTCGCCCCGCAATCGCGGGGTGGGGGGGCTGGCAGCCCGCCGGCCCCATAGACCTTCATTATTCTCGGTGTGTATACACCGTGAATAATTGACATGTCACTTCTCTCCCCGCTCGGCGTATTGTCCGAGTGGGGAGAGGAGACGTAATCCATAGTTCTCTATGAGAACTATGGATTACCGTAATGACTGGGACGTATTTCAGCCCGTAATTCGTGCAGTACGGCACGAAATACGGGGTGAGATACATCCCAAAATAAGCCGTGTGAACATGGCCTAAGTGTCTGTTCTACCTAAATAGCTTGATTATTGTATCATAAGGTGACAAACAGCCTGATGTTACCATTTTACTACAGTAAAGTTATCACTTAAACATGCGCCATGTATGAGGGAGTCAGGAGTTGGAGTCGGGGCTTTGGCTTGCCGACTACACAGCCCTGGTTAGAACCAATAAGTTAGAGCTGTGTCCACCCAACAAAATGATTTCTAGCAAATGTCCTATTTTATTACCGTTCAGAAATGCATGCCCAAACACACCTAAAGCTGACCTTATGCAGTAGATTAATATAGACTGAACCTGCCAACAACGGCCAACCATCTGATGTGTTTGGGGGCCTCCTGATGTTACTCTAATGCCAGATGTTGGATTTTAACATGTCCCATTGTTACGTTCTAAAGGGAGAAAAGTCTGACAGCGGTTTTTGGTTTAAGCCTGGTTCACATCTGTCGAAGATTCAGACATGGAATTGAACCGGTTTCAAAACGGACACCAGAAGCACCCAATGTAGCCTTGTTCTCTACAATGGTATTCGTTGGGTTTCTTTTTTTCCATTAAAATGACAATCATGCACTTTTTTTCCGTCATTCTGTCATTTTATTTTTTTCTTCACTTTTGCTTCAGATATAAGAAAAAAAATTGAAGACAGGTCGCAGGTGTGAATTTAAAAAATAAAATAAAAAATATTGCACTAAAATATGTAACCTACAAGTGAGGCTCGGTTCAAACAATGGTTTTGGTGCATACTGTATTTTGCAGTAGTATTTGTAAGGAACCAGGAATGGATTCAAAACCCAGAAGAGGTACAAGCTTTTTCTCTGTGTAGATTCCACTCCTGGTTTTGGCTTACAAATACCACTGCAAAATATACGTCAAAAAACGCTGTGTGAACCCAGTGCAAGTTTTCATGGACTATGCTTAAAAATGGTTATACACTGTAGCTGGCACCATGGTGGCCCAGTGCTTAGCACTTTAGTGCTGAGGTCTTGGGTTCAACTCTGTCAACGTGTCTGGAGTTTGTTTTTCCTCTACCTGTATGCTGGTGAGTTGCTGATGTGCGTCCCTGTGCTTCATTTATAGAGTTAGGACCACTTGGAATTGCCTGATAAACCCCCTTCTGTGATGTCACCAAAAGTTCTTAAAGGTAACATTAACATTTATGATGTCCTCACTTTTGGGAACTCATCACACACTGGTGCCAAACAGAGGACCCTCATGCCTATGCCCCTGTTAAATCAGTGGTGACTCATGTCATCAGTTATCTTTGTGTTGCCTCTGAAATAACAATCTGGAGCATCAAGACCGTGATGTTGGCCCCTGTTGTGTACCGACCATTTTGGAGCCTTAAAAAGAAAGCTTCTAGCAAACGCATTCCAAATCTTAGGTCCTGGAAAGCACCTGATGATATCATGAGTGTTCATTTTACCAAGTGCCTTCACTTCATCAGCATCATTACCTTTTATGGAGCTTAAAATGTTGATGTACCATGCTTTTTGCTTGGACCCACCCTGCTAGTAATATATAGGGTGAGAAAATCTTGTGTCGTCACCGATTGCCATGGCATCGCCAACCATTCTACGGCGTTTAAAGCGACAAAAAGGGTAACATAAATACACACAACAGCTCAGAGGTAAGGTGTTGTTTACGCGTTTTCATTAATCATCATAGTCTTCATCATAGCAAAAATGAAACAAAAGAGAGCGCACACTGAGAAAACCAATCCAATGAGCAAATTGGGGTGAGCACAGTAAGGGTTAGTTCCCAGGTGCACCACAAGCAGAGCATTCTCCTTGTATTTTTTTTTTATCTAGTTTTATTACCAGATGCATACACTGAGCATTGTGGTTTTCCCTGCTGGCTCCTAGGGTGGGTGGTCTTTTGGTCTTTATAGCCATCTCATAATCTCTCCATTTCTCTAAAAATAGGAAAATATCTGTGCACCAAATGTTTAATTGCCAGAATTACTTATATTGATATACTTACTAAAAGGTTTATTATCCCAGCTTCAATTTCATTTTTGAAATAAGTTTTTGTTTTGTTTTTAAATTCAGCTTTTTAGCAGCTTGTTACTTTAAAAACAAGAGATTATGTTAAATTAATATTTGCACCTTTGAGATTATAAGGGCATGTTCACACGGCGGCTTTGGGCGCGGGTTCCGACGCGGTTTCCGCTGTCAAAACCGCGCCCAAATCGCAACCAGTTTATTAACATGGTTTCCTATGGGAAACTGCGTTAATAAACACGCCGCGGGTTTGGCCACGGCTTTGGGGCCGCGGGTGTTTGGGCTTGTTCACACAATGTTTTTGATCCTTTTTACGTATCCGTTTTTGAGAAGTGAAAAGCGCATCCGGAAAGCGGATCCGAAAAACGCAACAGTTGATACTTTATTTGGATCCGTATTGTATGCTTTTTCACTTGCGTTTTACGGATCCGCTTTCTGGATACGTTCTGAGAAAACAAAAATAATCTCTCTATCCGTTTTTCGGCTCCGTAAAACGGATCACAAAAACGTCATGTGAACAAGCCCTTGGAGAACGCTCCTGTCAATTCTTGACAGGGAGTTCTCAGCGCGGCGGCCGCGGGTGGTGCGCGGCTGGGCCGCGGCTCGCAGCGCGGTTTGCCCCCTGCCTATTAAATCGCATGGGGGCAAACCCTCGCCGCAAGCCATGCCCAACCCGCGCCGAGACCACGCCCAGCTCCCACGGCGGGAGACGCGAGGGTCTGACGAGGTTTGGACGCGGAAACTGCGGCGAAAGCCGCGGCCAAACCCGTCGTGTGAACATGCCCTAACTCTTCTTTTAAACTCTTTGGATTTGTATGGATGGTTTTTGTATTGTATTTTCATCTAATTGTATGTATTGCTGGCCACACCTATGGGTGGCTTTGTCCTCTACTTTACATCTCCTTTAGGCTTAGTGCACACTACGTTATTTTGAGTGGATTACAGATCCATTATCTGGTGTTGTGACATAATGAAAAACGTATGCGTTAACTTGTTCATTTACTCATGTATGTGGAAGGATGTGCAACTTCCATAGACATTTTGTCGGTTTTTATATTATCTGTCATATAGCCTTTACATTTTAACAAATGGAAGATACAGGACCCTGGGTTTTTTCAAGTTGCTGGTGTGGCCTCTGGGAGGATGCTTTGCTTAAGGCCACTACACACTTGTATTTTGCACAGATTTTCAGCAAAAAAAAAAAAACCTACTTAAAAAACGGGTGATCTTTTTTATTTTTTTTATATTTCATTGGCGGAAGGGTAGGTTTCCATGCAGGTTTTGCAGTATTCTTTACAAAAAAAAATGTGTATTTGTACATGTATTTTTTTTTCTGGTGAATATTCTCCCATCACCAAGCATGTGAGCTATCACACTATTTACAATGTGGAAACTCACTACAATAAAACACATAAAAAAAACTCCACACTTACGCACATATGCCTTTTTATGGTGCAGAAAAAAAAATATTGGAGGTCTAGGGATAGAAAAACGCTACAAACTGACTAAAAACTCTATATCTACAGCTGCACCATGCTACATTTTGAAAAAATTTTAAACTGACCAAACAAAACGCAACCAAAGTTCAAAAAAAGTGACAGAAAAAAGCAACGTCTATAGTGCGTTTTAGATTTGCCTACTTACTTCCAGACACTATTTGTCTGCTGCGGGTTTTGTAAAAATGGGTTTTTTAGCAGCATTTTGTTTGCAATGTGTGGAGCTGCTCTAGTGTGAGCAGACTAGGAGTTAATGCTCAGGTGCATCACTAATTGCTCATTGGGCTGGTCTTGGCAGTGTGCACTTTCTTTTGCTTCATTTGTACTTAGTCTTCTTAAAAGCTTGAAGTGCACAGAACAACTCTGAGTTAGAGTTTTCCTTATAAAAGGATTCCTGGCTGTTGCTGGATCAAGTTTTGTGCTTTACACTGAACCAGAGTGGTATCTGAACATCAACTACAGGACCATGGAGTGGTGAGCGGGCTGTTTGTAGTTGTGCATGTATTGTATGTTTATTCAATAGCGTGCTAGCTTCAATGTGATCAAGTTTTAAAGGAGGTTAAAAGGGCGCAGAATACAGCAAGCTCCCGGGGCAGGAGCTCAAACAACACCAATGATGGTCTGACCCTGCTACCAAACCGCTAGGGCAGTTACCCCTTGTAATTTCTATCATTAAGTGCATCGTTGTTGTTGGAAATGTTAAGGATTTATGAAGAGCGGATGCACATGCAGGGCCGCCAACAGAAATTTCAGGGCCCCATACAGCTGAAGCACCTGCCCCCCCCCCCCCCCCCTGTAAACCATGCACCCAGCAACAAAAAAAAAAACGGCCACTAGGATATAAATGCACCCATTTTACCACATAATACAGTATGCAAAACAGAACTATATTGTATAGTACTATACCAAGTGAGTCACATATCTGTCTGTCTCACATATCTGTCAGTCTAGCATATAGCCACGGGGCAAAGTAGCTCCATCCATACCCCCCTCCACCCACATACCATATCCCGCTCCATGTTTCCCTTGGTCACTCACCTCACCACCTTATAAAATAATCACCAGCAAGAAAGTAAAAGTGTAACTCCTATCACAGGGTCAGGTGTTCCCTCTTTTACAATCAGGCACACATGTACACTGCCACTAAACTAACACCGATATAACCTACAACACCACCATATGGAGACCACATAGTGATCTGACACCAGCTCGGGTCACATCACATTACAGTGAATACAGCACTGATCCAGTAAAGAAGTAAAATAACCCCTGAAATCAGGGACTCACCGGAGACGTCCTATCTGATAAGTCGTTCTCTTCTCTTGAGTCGTTCTTTTTCCCTTCTCTTCTGCATCCATTCCACACCGCCATGATGACTTGTCCCGGCCACAACTCATCCCTGCAGAAATTACACACAAATATCTTAGAATCTTCAATTTTCTAGCACCTCTTTACCTATTCCCACCTCTGTACAAACCTCCCAGCGGTGGGTGAGCGGATACAAGCCATAACTTAGAGGTCTAGTATCCTAAGGGGTTGGAGGTTGGAGAGAGAACTGACCCCTGGAGATAATGCTACAACTATAGGCTGCTCCCCTCAAAATTATATTACCAGGTTGGTAGACAAGACCCTAGGTAGGTTGGCAAATGGGCAGGGCCCCAGGTAATTAGACAGGCCCTATTTAGGTAGGTAGACCCCAGTTGGATAAGTTGCTAGGCCAGCCCCAGGTAGGTTGGTGGGTACCTAGCCACGGGTGGGTAGGTAAATAGCCCCCAAGTAGATAAGCAGGCCCCTTTAGGTAGTATACAGAGAGTCAGGCCCCTCTTTACGTTTAAGCAGAGTCAGGGCCCCCCTTATACATATAAAAAAACAAAAAAAACCCACTTTCCTGAGCCTCGCTCCCAGGCGCTTCCTGCCAGCTACTGCGGCCCTGCATAGGCGGCGCGGTGATGTGACGTCACTGCACGCCTACGTCACGAGTAGCGGCCAGCGCCTGGCAGGCTGAAGGCCTAACACCTTCAGCCTGCCAGGGAGATCAGCGGAGCGCAGAGCTAGCGGTGCTGTACTCCGCTGACCCCGCGCAGCCCCGGGAGTCAGGGACATTAGTCCCCGACTCCCAGGCCCGGTCTATGAGCGCTCGGGACACAGGGCCTGAGCGTTCAGTGACCGGATGTGGTGGCCGGGCCCCGGGGAGCGACGGCCCCGCCTCCGGGGCCCCCAGCAGCTCAGGGCCCACACTGTGGGCCAGCATGAGCCTGGTTCGGCGGCTGCGCCGCCGGTCGTCTCTCTCTGCCACCGGGCGTCTCTCTGCCGCCGGCGTCTCTTGCAGCGGGACCCCTTATTCCACCGGGCCCCATACAGGAGTACCGGCTGTACCCCCTGTATGGCGGATCTGTGCGTATGCACAACTGTATCAAAAATCAGGAACAAAACTACACCACGTCAATGAGCCCCAGAGATATCCTCGCCCATTGTTATTAAAACATCAGTGATGCATTACAATCCAGCACTGATGAGATATAGGCAGCACTAGGGGGGAAAAAACCTCTCTAGATCTTCTGTATTTTTAACATTATCCACCAGGTGGCAACGGTGCACCCTGTCTACTCCAGCTTCATCAAATTATGGGTTGATTACAAAATGAAGCGTCCTTTAAATATTTAATGAATAAAAAAATTATTTCTGATTAGTAGCCATATCTAACACGAATATCGCTGTGGAGTGTGTGAAACTGTATATTATAGAATTAACTCCAGTCTGCCTAAACCACTGATGTTCAGATACAGTAACCTTCCATTCAACTACACTGGTGACCACTAGATGTCACTATTTTCTTACAAATCTATCTAGTAGCCACTGGTTTATTCATTTATGAGGACTATTCAATGTATGTGTATGTATGTGTGTGTACATAATTACGTGTGTGTGTGTGTGTATATATATATATATATATATGTACAGTGTGTGTATATACATAGTATTGTTTGTGTGTATGTGTATATATATATATTTTATATATAATTTTGTAATTATAATTATAGTATATATGTGTGATGTTTATTTGTTGTATATATTTTTATATATTATATTTGTTGTGTTTATGTATAAAAAATTTTAGTATATATATATTATTTATATATACAAAATAATATTTATTTTGTTTGCCCTATATAATTGCAATATATTTAATATAATTTTGGGGTTGTATATATAGATTTTATATAATTATTTTATAGTTATAATATAATTATTTTTTATATATATATAATTTATATATATAATATAGAGAGAGAGTGTGTGTATATATTTATATGTATATATTGTGTGTGTTTATAATTACGTGTGTATTTATATAAATAAACGTTCCAATGGTGTATTCACACTGACAGTAAGTGACCATTGTTTATTACTAAATTAAAATTAATAAACAGCGGTTTGTAGAAAAAAAAGCAATTTTTTTATCAGCTTCGTTTTTTTTTTCTACAAACCTTTTTACGTTGCCGCTCTTGATGTGCTTTTTAACAATTAAAATAAGAATTTTTATGACTAGCAACCTCTTTATATAATATTACTATATGATCACTTCTTTTACCATTTGTAATTCTATGTAAGTGTCCTCAAGCAATAACTGTTGTCGTTTACAGGAGCCTCTATCCTGTCAATTTAATACTGGTAAACACTGCTATGATGCCCATTAACCAAGTACAACTACTTCTGTCATTGTTGGATCATTACAGACATAGCAATACCTGTTCTGTACTTTTTTTTATTTAAACGGTTTTTAATTTATTTGCATTTAATTATTTTATAGTAGAGTCACAATATTGGACTAGAGTATGAAATCCCTTTACAATACGTGCCAACACAAACTTTTACCTTTTTGTAATTTATGCATCCCTGATGGCAGGTATTGGCTATTGTACAAGTATAATGGCTGACAGGTAGACCTGGAGGCCATTATTTTTTGGCAACCATGGTTACTCTGCAGTTGTGTTGCAAGGGTGTCCGTGGGTAACAGATGGAGTCCTTTTCCCCCTTTTAACCACAAAAAGCTGTGGACAAAATTGCCCTGCTGTGTTTAGGGGGTTTAAAGGGTTTTGGGATCGAGATCCTTTTTCCTGGATGCTGCGAAAAATCCTCCCTTTTAAATTTTCCCCAACCCCGGTGAATGGTGCAGGCACAGCCTCAAAGACTTGCCAACTCTCCAATGGTCCTACCTTACCCTGTCTCCCACTGGCTACGCCACTGCACCAAACAGAGACAAGTATTTCATGGGCAGATGGTTAAGAACTCAGTGCCAGATAGACCTCCAATTACATAAAAAGGAAGAGAATAGCCATAGGTGGCTATAGGGGTGGCGGTTACACTCCAACTTTGGAGCCCATGTAAGCCCACAGGTCTTTTTGCCATATAAGACACCACTTTCATAAATGGCATATTGTACGTGGGGGGACCTGTTGTAGATTTTGTAGCAGGGCACAAAAATGCACCTCTATGCACTTAATATTTTCATGGAGTGTGTTAGGTTTAATAGACTAAATTTGGTTTTGATGATCATCCATCTTTGTTTAGAGAAGTTAAGACATAAGGGATTTTTGGTGTGGGATTCCCAAGAATACTAGCATTTAATTGCTGGGTAGCTCAAGTTATCTGAATATTCCGTGGTTTGTTTCAGAACTCCAACCCGGTCAAATTTTTATTTGAATAAGCAAATTTTTAACTTGATTTGGTTTTTTTAGAACCTCTGACAAAGATGTGAATTGGGCCTAGTTGAAGCCTCCATCATAAAGGTGGCACGGGATACATTACATGAATGGAGACCAATGGTGGTTTTTTTTCCCCATCACTTGTCATTTTTTGATGGAAACTGCAATGGAGGCTCTGAAGGAACAATTGCCCGCTAGGCCTTGCTGCACCGTGATATCTGTTCTTAAATCGCAACAAAAGCCTTTTGAGAATTATTAAAAAGTTTGAGAACTTTTTTATCACAATATCATAGGTTATTTGTCAAGTGACACTTTGCTACATCCAAGATTGTGGTCATTCTGTCAAGATGATTAATTCAGGTGTGGACTCTATCTTTGTTCCACTCCTTATCCAATTTAAAAACCTCTCCAATTATATTATTATTTGCCGGCAGCCAGAGCCAGAAACATGACCCATATGCTTGGTGGGACATGAAATCGAATTTAATCACAGTAAAATTCATTCCAAAAGAATTTTTTTAACCATGACTATTTTTATCACAGTATTGATTAATTGGGGGTTGCTAAAGAAAATTAAAATTTTTCATTAAATATGAAAAACATTAGTGATATGACACTTCCCAAACCTCTCCCCTGTATTTTCTGGGGGGAGGAGGAAGTCTTGACTTTCTGGCTTCTAGCATACAATGCAATCTGTCTCAAGGAAAGCTGTGTGAGGATATCGAAATAACGGCAGACAGAAAGCAATTAGAAACTAATACTAACTCAATGTTAAAGATAAAGATGATAGAACTGATTTAATGTTTTTTTCTCCTTCTTTCTCTAAATCATCAACTTGACAATTCAAATTAGGCAGAGATCCTATTTAAGACCTCTGTATATCCCCATAACTTCCTGAGATAATATAATCTTTTAACCCTATTATTACTGCAGAATCATGTAATCTATGTATTACTGCATGTGAGCCGAACACTAATTAGGAGTTGATATATCTCTAGTATCTCGTGTTGGTTATTTTTAGCGCTCAATAATTTGTCATTCTAGTCTGGGCTTTGGTGTTGTCAATAAGTACTTGATCCCAAATATAGGATTGGGAATGGGAACATGGGGAAAAGGCATGTTTACCACATTATCCAATAAGGACATAAAATTAATCCTGTAAATATCCTTTGTTGGTAATGCTGGTACGAGTAAACATTATCTAGAGCTGTGAGAATAACGAGGGCCATCCTCCTATCTGTGCCTGTTCGCTATTGAAATGGGCTTTTTACTCTCCGTATAGTCCGTGCAGACTAGCCAAATACATGAATGACCCAATAGGAATTTCCAGACTTCATACAAGTTCAGTACAAATAGAAGCGGTACAGGTCTATGCAGGCGTCAGTGTTCCCTTTAGATCAACCTGATTTTTCTTTTTACTTCTGTATTGTCCACTAGAGGAGGCTGTAACCCAATAAATTAGTTGGAGTTGCCAACAAGTCCAGTTCTGTACTTGAGTGCCTACATCTTCTGTAAAACATGCAGATTGTTATGTGATTTAGAAATTAAATTTTAACATAGAGTACAAACAGCTATTTGGGAATCTGCAGTGAATCCTGTCAGCTGACCATCTCTCCTTCACCATTTTGTTCAAACTTTTTCAGGGTTTTTTTGCCCTCCATACACCATGATGGAGCCCCACTCACTGATACATGATAAACATTGCTCTTTTCATACAGGGAAACATTTCCCAACCCATGTGTAATATTGCAAGGTCCAGGAAGGGATTTACTGCTCAAGCCCTTATGATTAGAGATGGCCGAATTTTCGCAAAAAGATTTCGGTTCGGCTCACTATCGCCGAATTTCCCGACAAAATTCGTTTCGGTCCGAATACTTCGTGGCACGAAAATCACGTTAAAAAACAGGCTATTGTCCAGGGCTGCCCAAGCCTGCAGGGTGCTGTAAACGTTGTGCATGCTTAAAAATATGCAGAGGGAGCTTGGATTTGGACTTCATACAATGTTTGTTTCTTCGTATGACACGCACGTGGACTGCCGCCGGCTCTTAAATCCGATTCACTATAAAATTCCCCTGGGCACTTTAAAGGCAAAACTGACCGACAACAACTCAAGCGGGAAATGTAGCCTGATAAAGTCATGCTAGCGAGAAGCTGAAAAAACAACTGAGAGCTCAGGTGGCAACATTAGTGACAGAGTGTGGAGGTGACAATGGCAACCAAGGCAGCATGAACGTCAGCGGCACGTGGCACAATTGACATTCTGCGGAGGCGGCAAAACAGTATTAAGGCCACAGAGTTGCACAATCACAACAGTGTGTAGGTCACGGCACAGCAGTATGAGTCAGACAGTGGCACAATGGCACTTCTTGGAGGTGGCAAAACAGTATTAAGGCCACAAGTCTACTCGAGTTGGCACAATCACCAGTGTGGAAGGTCACTGCGTCAGCAGTATGGAGAGGTCAGGCAGTAGGCACAATGACATTATGGAAGGCGGACAAAACAGTATTAGGCCCAGAGTGGCACAATGATACAGTAGTGGAGGTCACGGCGGCGCAGCAGTATGAGGTCAACAGTGGGCACAATTACATTATGGAGGGCAAGACAGTATTAGGCATCAGAGTGGGCACAAACACACAGTGTCGGAGGTCACGGCGCAGCAGTATGAGGTCAGGACAGTGGCACAATGATTGGCATTCTGGAGTTGCAAAACAGTATTAGTCCACAGAGTGCATAAATGACTAAACCGTGTGGAGGTCACGGCAGCAGCAGTATGAGGTCAGACAGTGGCACAATGACATAATGGAGGAGTGGAAAAACAGTATTAGGAGGAACAGAGTGCACATCACACAGTGGAGGTCCATCAGCGGCAGCAGTATGAGGTCAGGCAGTTGGCAAATGACAAATCTGGAGCTGGCAAAAAATGGAGTAGGCCAAAGAGTAGGTACAATGACACAGTGTGGAGGAGCACGGCAGGAGCAAGCAGCAGCAGCATAAGGTCAGACAGTGGCACATGAACACAGTGTGCGAGGGCAACGGCAAGCAGCCACGAGCAGCAGCATGAGGTCCAGACAGTGGCACAATAGACAAATTCTAGGGTGGCAAAAACAGGAGTAGGCCACAGTGTGGAGGGCACGGCAGCAGCCACGGCAGGTCAGCAATGAGGTCAAACAGCTGGTCACAATGACACAGTAGTCAGGAGGGCACGACAGGAGTCACGCAGCAGCATGAGGTTCAGAGAGTGGCACAAATGACATTCTGATTCTGCCGGTGGCAAAATAGTATTAGTGCCACAGAGCTGCACAATGACTGAGAGCGGAGGTCCACGCGGCGGCAGCAGCAGTGAGTCAGGCAGTGGCAAACAATGAACAGAGAGTGGAGGTGAATTGACAGGGAGCAACAGCATGAGTCAAGAGTGGCACAATGACATCTACTTGTAGGTGGACAAAACACAGTACCAGGGGTCCGCCGATGGCACAATAGACACAGAGTGGACTAGTCACGGCAACAGCAGACATCCAGACATGAGCACATAGATGGCAACAATGACAGAGTGTTGAGTGGTGGCAATACCAGTCCCTGGTAAAGGACCGGTGGTTAGGCAGATGGAGAAACTATCAGCAATTTGTGGCATCAAGCAGGTGGCGGCATCAGAATAAGTGGCTGTAGGCAGGTAGTTTGTAACCCAGAATGACGCTAAGGCATTGTGGTGTTAGGTGGAAATCCTGGCCGATCCACCGCCTGATTCATCTTTGACAAAGGTCAGATCTGTTCAACATTTCCCGTGGACAAGCGAGGGTCTCCTTGTGTAAACGAGGCCCACGCCGCACGTGAACACCGCGCTCCTGATGCAACACTACTGAGGCCGGACCAGGACTGCTTCTACCACTTGCAAACACGTCAAGATTGCGGCAGCACATCCAGTTGGCTTGCCCAGTAGTCCAGCGGATCTTTCAACTGGGGTGGGCAAGAGGTGCTTGTCCAAGTAGCCACAAACTGTTGGGTTCAGGGAGATGCTCCATGTCCTAGCTGCTGCCTGCTGCTGCTGCTCGGACTGGCCCTCCTCAATAGGCGGGTGAAGAGAAGCTGCTCACTAGTGTTCTCCAGACTTAGGTTACTGCTGATGGAGCTTGTACTCGGCTCCTACCCTCCCCACCTTCCCCGCCAGCAGACGATGGCAGTAGTACAGTGAGCGCTTGAGAGGAGGACCCCCCGGTCAGGACCTGTCAAGGAGGGACGATGCCGCACAAGGCAGCGCCCAAAACTGAGATTACGGAGAGGATTTCCCCTATCACGTATTCGAGTTTTCTTCACCTCTCAATAGCTGGGAAAAAGGCTCCCTTTTGGACCGGTACGAGGTCCAAAGGGTGGAGAGCCAAAGTCATCCCTCTGCGGATAGCTGACTATCTTCGGCTGTCCAAGCCAGCAAATAAGTCATGCTGCGGGACATCTGCACAAGTGACTCCTAGGGGCTTCCCCTGCCGGTCCATTTCCACAGTATACTGCGCCACGGTGCGCTTTGGAGTCATTCTGCCTCGTCTTCTCATCCTCCCATCCACACTCCTCCAGCTTGCTCTGCTCCTCCCTCTTGTCACCTTGGTAGTAAAATCCCCTCATATCACTCAGAACAATGCTATCTGCTCCAATGTCCTCCTCCTCCTCCTCCTCCATTTCAGTCCCCACCGGACTCTGTGGCCCACGAGATGTTAGTCGCTCACACTCAGTCCCCTGCCCAGACAATTTTTCAGCATCTGTTCCAGGACATAAGCATGGAATGAACGTTATTCATTCCCGTAGTCCCTGGGCGACTGACAGACGGGCCGTCGCTCGATGGCCTCAACAAACGGCCATGTTGTCACGGCATGACTGCACTGGCAGACATCAAAGGTTACACATGCGCATACTTCTGTCTGCCTGAGATCATCTCAAAAAATCGTTAATGGCCTTTCTCTGTTCATACAGGTCGGTCCAACATGTCAGGCTGGAATTCCAGCGGGTGGAAACATCGAATCTACATCAGAGCGTGTCTTGGGGTAGGCCGTTCTGGCGCAGCTGCACTCGATGTAGGGTGTTCCTGCTTTGTACGAATGGAAAAAAGGTGCATGCACAGTTCCTGAGCCATTTTCAGAATGTATCTGAAGATCGACTTAAGACTTCAGAACCTTTTACAACCAGAATTGAACACGTGGCGCCATGCAGTGGCCGCAATGGCCACCATCCTCACCTCGGTGCACGCGCGGGACACCATGTTCCTCCCAAATTGTCCGACACCATGGTTCCTGATTTGCAGTTTGGCATGGAGAAAAGATCTTCCAAACAGTCGCGATTATCTTGCTGCATGACGACGGAGCAGTTCCTTCTCCCTGGTGTGACTTCGTTCGCCCGAGGTAAAAAGCAAGCTAGCGTCGTAGAAAAAACTGCGTGACACTCCCCTGCGCCCTACACATGAGGTATGATGGAGCAGTACTTGTGAGGCTGAGAATGGTGAGGAGGAGGAAGCGGACATTGGCGCAGGAGCACGTTTGACAACATGGAGAGAAAGCGGCGTCCTCCTGTCCCACGTTGTTTGGTGTTCCTTGGCAGGGAAGCCACTTTCACCCAGTGGGCCGTAAAGACATGTACGGCCCTGACGTAGTTACAGCACCAGCGTCCGCTGGTCTCGCCGAGTACCTTGGAACAACCGATAAGCCAAGGACTGACCTCCACCACTTTCTGTTCTACATATTTATGAAGTGCGTACTGCCTTTTTGGAAAATGAAATTACGAGCTTGGAACTCTCCATCTCGGCCGGCACAAGCCTTAGTTCTCTCTGAATGGTGCAGATCCACCATTTGGAAAGGGAAGGGACTGCAGCTAACCCAACAACTGGATCAGGAGCGACCGGTCAGCTGCTGCACCTTAATGTTGGACGCATACTGTTTATGTCTCTTTACAATCGCCTCGCTGAACACTGCCTGGCGCCAAGAGTAGCGAGGATCAGGAGCATCGGACGCGGAGAAGGATGTCAAAAGAGAAACAGCTGCCTTCTGCAGAGGTGGGTGGGAGCCTGACTGGCTGAAATGGCATGCGTGCCACTGGCCGCTGCTTAGCTGCTGCACGGCATGATGGAACCACCACATCTGAGCCACGTTTCTCCAGAGCCACCGATGGTAGACACTCTGCATGTGTAGACGCGAGGGCATTTTGTGCCAAACGTTAGCTCCCTGGCCACGCTTCACTTTCCTTCCCACAGATTTCTAGCATATACCCATATTCGGGCTGTCCTCCGTGTCTTAGCAAAGAACTGCCACAAAACCGCCGAGTAGACTGATTTTAACCGCCAACGCTCCGCACTGAGTGACTACTGCCGAGCTCGCTCGCCTCGCTGAGCCCCTGTGCCGCTGACTGTCTTGACCTGCGAAGCGGGTTTTCTACCCCGTGCCGCTTGGCTCCCGACCTCACACTGCTGCTACCACTGGCTGACTCACGGCCACACAACCCACTTGCTGGCCCTGCCCCCGCCTGCGTGACCCCCCCCCACCCCCCCCCCCCCGCCTGACGCGGCAAAGCTGAGCCCTCTTCTCCTGACGATGATGAAGCCCCTTGGCTTCACCCAGGCTCCCGAAGTTCGAGTTCTCATGAACTACATCCAGCATACTATTTGTGTTCAATCGTCACTCACTGATCCACATCACCGTCTTGGTAAGCGACCGAGGCGACCTCATTCACCACGAATGACCATCCCATGCGGCCACTCTCCACACAACTTGCCCCTACTGCAAGAAAGCGTGGGATAATTGTCCCCAAATTCTATCGCTGCCACGTAAGCTGCTGACTGCCCTCCTCAAATATGTTCATCCTCGCTATATAGTGCGCAGCTGAGCCCCGATCCACAATAGTAGATCCCCAGGCTGAGGGAACTGGATGGGACAGAGGCCGGGCTGAGTGACAGGTGAGAGTCCCCCTGACACCGCTCCCAGGGCCAAGTGCCAACTAATCGTGTTGTGTCTGAGGTTCCCACGCCGACTCTTTGCTGGGTTGGTCAGAATGTCATCTGGGAGGAAGAGGATAGACCTAGTCAACCAATCAAGAACCCATGGTTTGCTGAACAACACACGGCCCGCTAGATGACAGCGGCAGTTGACTGGCTCTCCACCGTAGGTGACCCCTGCTGCGATTCCCCCTTGCCGTGCTCGACCGGGCACCGTCTCAGAAAATGTTTGTCCACTAGCCACTCGCGGCAGTTGCAAGCCTGTCCCCCCCCCACCTCTCTGTCTGACTATAACTGTTTGTTCTAAAAAGAACAGACACTGTTGATTGAAAAAGCTTATCCTGTATATGATAAATATACACCCTGTTTTGACTCCAAATGAACCCCAGTAACAAGCTTGGGTAACCCTTGGATTATAAATTGCGCTCCACAAAATGAGGCCAGGAAACAATTTACCTTGTATGTGTCGTTTACAAACACTGTTGTGTTTTCTACTAAATTAAAAGCAACAAAACAGGACTCTTAATTATACCTTACCTCTGTGAAATATGCTACAAGAAAAATGTAATAAATTTTCAGGTGTTTGAAAAAGACGGTTTATTTTTGCTGTCATCCAACAGCACAAAACAACGCTTCTAAATTACCCCTGGATGTACAATTGCGCAATAGAACATTGAGCCAACACACAAACTAGTAGCTTCTTGTAGCATGTTACAATTGCGTGTTTCTACGCCAACACAACAAGAGATACAGTTTGTAATTAGCCTTACTGCTTTTGAATTCGGCTAACACAAAAAGAAATATATATATTTGGCGTTTAAAAAGACGGTTTATTTTTGTCTCAGCACACCAGCAAAACAACGCTTAATTAACCCCAGGAATGTAAATTGCGCCAAAGAATTTGAGCCGCACAAACTAGTAGTCGTGTTACTATTGCGTGTTTTTCTACGCACAGATATCAACAAGGAGGATAGACAGTGTACAATTAGCCTTTTGCTATGTGCGAATTAGCTACCAACAAAAAAATATAAATATATTTGGTCGATAGAAAAAGAACGGTTTATTGTGTTGTACAGCACACAAGGATTACACCACAAAACAACGTCTAATTAACCCCCTGGATGTTAAATTGCGCCAAAATATTGAGCCGCACAAACTAGTAGCTTGAGTACGTGTTAACAATTGCGGTGTTTTCTTACGGCCACACAACAAGAGATACAGACTTGTAATTGCCTTTGCTTGTGAATTAGCTACCAAAAAAATATATATATATTTGTCGTTGAAAAGACCGGTTTATTTTGTCAGCACACCCACAAAACAACGCTTAATCTATACACTCCCTGGATATAAATTGCGCTAAAGAATTGTGCCGCACAAACTAGTAGCTTTGTAGCGTGTTACAATTGCGTGTTTTTCAACGCCACACAAACAAGATATACCGTTGGAAATTTCGTCGCCTTTGGCTTGTGAATTAGGCTAACCAAAAAAAAATATATAATTTGGCGAGTTGAAAAAGACGGTTTATTTATTTGTCGAGCACACCAGCAAAACAACGCTTAATAAACCCCTGGAGATGTAAATTGCGCCACAGAATGATCCGCACAAACTAGTAGCTTTGTTAGCGTGTTACAATTGCGGTGTCTTTCTCCTACCGCCCCCCACCACAACAAGAGATACAGTTTGTAAATTAGCCTTTGCTTTCTGTTGAATTAGCTACTACAAAAAAAAAAATATATTTTTGGCAGTTCTGAAAAAGAACGGTTAATTTATTTCATCACACCAGCAAAACAACGCTTAATTAACCCCTGGATGTAAATTGCGCCAAAAATTGAGCCGCACAAACATGTAGCTTTCTTAGCGTGTTACAACATTGCGTGTTTTCTACTCCCACACCCAAAAACCCCAAGAGATACAGTTTTTAAATTAGCCTTTTGCCTTGTTGCGAATTAGGCTACAAAAGAAAAATATATATTTGCGTGAAAAGACACGTATATTTTTGTCACACACCAGCAAAACAACGACTTAATTAACCTCCTGGATGTAAATTCGCGCTCGATGATTACGTGACAACAGTTGAATAAGAAAAAAAAATAAAAACCAAAAAAAAGAATTCAGCAGCCAAAAATAAGTGGTATTATGTTTTGTAAAACGCTGTTTCTTTAAATGAATACATCAGGAACTAGGCTTAGAATCCCACTAGGATATTGAATGATATGCAGCTGCAGTGGACGCACACTGGATTTTCAGATCCAATACCCACCAAAAAAAACAGAAATAGCAACATTCAAGAGAACATCCTCTGAGACAAAGCTGAGACACCCCACAGAAATCGCTGTATAAAAATCAGTTCTTCAAAAGCTCTATCCTCCGAAGGCCAGCACAACTTCCCTATCAGTAAACAGTGAGAGGAGTGATGAGCTCCCAGCGGCGCGCATCGGAATCCTTAAATAGTGCCGTGAGACTCACAGAATCCCGCCGGTCTCTGCGCTTGGCCTTCATCTCATGCACATGTCATGGCGCAGGCTATTGCCCTTCTTCCTCCCAGAGTGCTTGCCCCATGGTAGCGCCATGTGCCTTTCGCGTCAGCCATTTTATCAATCAAAAAGCACACTTCGTTCACGCAACGCCGAAGTACCCAAAGTTCGACATCTCGGTATCCGAACCGAAGTTATTCCTGAAATTACTAAACCGAATTCCAACACTTCGTTATAATCATTCGCCATCTCTACTTATGATGCATCACTGCCAATAACTTTTTTGTGTGTCTTTGCATTGGAGGATGACTACTCAGGAGAAAGCAATTATCTAAACAAATTAAAACAGCTGTAAATGTCTCTAGAACTAAAATCTAAATCACTAGACTGTTACAATTGTAAAGACATCACTTCTAATGATCTCATAGGAAATTATTTACAGAAAATAAATTTTCCCTTTACTCTGCTCTAAGGAAATTGCTATTTTGGAGCTCCTTTTTTTTTTATTTTTATATATAAATATATATTCCATGTTGTGTAGTTATTAGCAAGTGTTGAAAGATTTTAAAAAGGTTGAAATAAATGTTACATTTTCAAGTGCTAAGTGGAGTTGACGTAATAGGTTTGGTAAATCCGTACCTTTTACTAAATAATTGCGTGAAGAATTTAGGGAAAACCAAGAAATCATACGAAGTATGAAACCGCAAGATGCAGACACGGAGCATGCGTTTAGTTGTTACAATTTAAAAGTATATCATCATTTATATCAGCAATGTACTACCCTCTGTGATAAGTATTATATTGTTTTTATAGTTTGTCATCTTTAAAAAAAAAAAATACATTCTTCATTCTGCTTTTCTAACTCCAATATTTATGTCCATGTCTTCCATAAACTTTAATTTAGCTTCACTCGCCTGAAACAACTTTTTCCATAAAAACCAATCCCCAGAAACAATATTTATTGTTCAATCCATTGATCCAAGAACAGGAAATATTAATGACTATGGTATTTCCCAAATACTGGATTAGATATTAGTCAAAGAAAGAACCCATACTTGCTAATGATGAGAGAGAATAGCTCATTTTTCATCATGGTGCACCACAAGTGGCTGGTGCAAAAATAATTGTGCTATTGGAATACTAAGCAGCCACTCCTACTAAATAGTGCGTGTATGAGAGGATATCAACCAGTATTTTGCATCTATGCTTCCTCCCCTAAATAACATTGTCAACTTCCAGCTACAAACTTGGACTTGATTTAGGAGAAGTGAAGCTACATGTTACTTAAAGGGAACCTGTCAGGTGGTTCATGCTACACTATCTGAGAGCAGGAAGTGATAGTGGGGAGGGCAAGCAAGCTGTCAATATCGATAGCGTTAATAATAGATTTGGAGGCAGATTATTTGAAGTACAAAAGTAAGAAAAAATTCTGACGCCTAAGGGTTTGATAGGAGAAACCCCAAAAAATAACATATAATGGAGGAATAGTAAAGATAAGCAGTAAATCTATATCGCCATCCAGTACTTACAAATGATGTTATCACATTATTGCCATGTTGGATCTTTCTCCTCACTAATCTAGTGGGCGGAGCTACAGTTGCTAGGCGCGCTCTATGAAAACTATATTTCCCACAAAAGCCGCTTCCTCCAAGCTGAGCTATAGATTTTATATACTATATTCACATCACATTTATTGATATATAGCAATGTATACACATCTATATACGCACACTTATTTGAAACAATCTCCTTTCTACACCTCAGAACCGTCCCACACACCATAAGTCTCTCAGGCTGAGCACAGCACACACACTCAGTTATGTCAATCATTCTAACAAGGAAGTAGCTGTCTGTCCTATTGCAGTACTCTGCATTCCAGGACAGGTTTCTACACAGGAAGGAGCCGAGTGGCCATTTTCCTCTGCTATAATAATTATACTCTAGACAAAACTCGCAGTCTTTTCTAATTAAAGGTATTTAGGCATTTTTTCATTATGATATGTAGTTATTGTATGCATTGTTTTTCTTTTCCCAGAGAACCCTTTAAAGAGATAGGCAAGTCCTGCTAGCCCCATTCGCATACAGTAATTGATAAATTTCCCTGCAACAGTGTGTATACAGAGCCAGATATCAACCCCTGTATGTGGGCGGGGTTAGCAATAATTTCACTTTCAATTTGATTTTTATTCTCTGCTTTTTACTCAGAAATCTTGCTACAAACCTATACATCACAGAACTCAGCTTCTCTCCTTCTATAAGGGTACGTTCACATGGTGTATGACGGCATGCACAGGCAGGTGCTGCACTACACATTCGTTAGAACTGTTGAAAGTACACACTTGCAAGCACGTACTTCCAATGTGCAATGGCTCAAGATAACTTTCCACCTCAAATATTGTTCTGTTTCTCAGAGAATGAATGGTCACTTCTTTTTATGGGCATCCAGTACACACCGGGAAATATGATTGTAAAATCGTTAACTTAATAATGAGGATGATTTTACACAGCTCTCAACGAGTATTGGACTTGTACAATATTTTACCATATTTGTGGGAAGTACTTTGGCGCCAATAGACACAAAGTACACCCTGCAAATCTGCCGTGTGAACATACCCTATATATCACAAAGCTCAGCCTCTCTTCCTCTACTACATCCTGCTATCTGATAAGGGACCACAAACCACCTGACAGGTTTCCTTTAAAGTCATGGCAACAGCAACTTTATTTTTAAGTCCTGACTGATTTTTAAGTCCTCATTTAACTTCTGTCCTATATGTAGCCAGAATTTGCAGCATCAGACTACAGCAGAATAACAAGCCATAACATATAGTCAAATAGAAAGACTCCATGTAGCTCTTTCATCATTACAAATCCTGTAAATTATGAAGAGAGATGCATATAAATTATTACTGCACGAACTTCAGCCGGACGGAAAAAACAACAATTTCAGTATGGAAAGGTTCACGAGAAGTGATGATACTTGTGACTGAGGCTACAGAATGAACAGTCTTGTATCCCTTGTGTACTTGGCGGGGAAAGATGTTTCCTTTTGTGTTATTCCTAGAATCTGAATAAAACACTGCTTGATAAATCTACCCCAGAGAGTCGCACAGCATGGAACGATATTGTACATGACTGCGCTGATAAATGTAGGCAATAGACCATTATAAATAATGCAGGCAAAACCAAGGATGATAGTTAAAACGTATTCAAATATTAATGATGCCACACATCTAATTACTGTACAATGGGAATTCAACTAAAAGCGTTTGCTTTTATATTCCGCTTACCACCTAACGCTGCAAAAAGAACTGTATCAGCAAATATGACTTTCTATGTAATAATCTTTTATCTCAATTTTCTTTTCTTACTAATATTGGATTATTTGATCTGAAGATTTATTTAAAAAACCTGTATACCCTTCCTTGAAAAACTGGAATATAAATGAATATCCTCATCTTGTTCCCCTAGTATTGTATATCATGATACATTATTACAAATATCATGTGGTCATTTTTATTGTTGTGGTCACGTGGATTCAATCCTTTTTATATTTTGCTATTATTCATAGAATGTTACCCTGGATCTCGACCAAGGGCTTTAAAAAAATTTTTCTCACTACGTTGATTAATCTTACCCTCAATGCTGTTTTCTTGGTTTCATTTTGAATTCAGGGGAGGGTTTACTAGCTTCTATTAGGCTGCAATAGAAGCCCCGGCTGAAGCTATAGCAACCTGCTGGGAGCCCATCAGAGAGATTTAACAGGGGTTTGCTATGGACCTGAGAGCTGATGGGAGCCCATACAAGAGGGGATATCTAGGAATAGGTAGGATACTGCTAATAGACATATATTGCAAAGTGACTTGTTTTTGCAAGATCTTTAAAATAAAAAGCAATCCTTGTAGTGAGACAACAACTTTAATTATTGTTAAAAGGGTGTTCCGGGACTTACAAAAGCTCGATTGTCTGACGGGGCATGAATAAAACCAGAAAAAAAAGAAGCCTACTCGTCTCCGTGATGTGCCCATTCTGTTCTGGTGGCTTCCCTGTTCATCTTGCTGTAGCACAGACTGTTCATTGTTCATGTGCTATGTGCAGCCAATCACAGCCCACAATGTAAGCTAAACATGTACCTAATGCTTATTATTTCTACAATATCACATCAATACTTTGACATTTGCTTCTATATCTCTCTATTTTGCCATATGTTCATTATACTCTTAGTCCAATAAATCGTTTTGAAACTCAGTTTTGTGATAGAACTATACAATACACAACAATAAGTATGTGGCAGCCCCCCGCTTTCCCTTCCCTCCCCATATATCTTCCACAAGTTGCAAGGACATGGACCTTAATAGGAAGCTGTTCTCTCTCTTGATATTATACTCAGTTCTTTGGAACAGGCTTTCACGGAGATTTTGATTCGTAGTGGTGTGGATTTGTTTCCATTGATGGGGTTGAACATTGATGATGGCTATAAAACTTGGCTCACTGCCTGCATTGAAATCATATAGCTACTTCAGTTGAAAAAAAGCTAAAGTTTAAGTTTCGTCTACACGACAGTGATGTACTGTCAGATTTTTAAGCAGATTCCGTATTTGGAGTCCGCAAAAATCCGACTGTAAATCATCCCTATAGACTTCAATAGAAAATCTAAGATGTAGTCTACACAGCTTGGATTTTCTTAGGTTGGATTTCAAATCCAAAAACCAGGTAAAAAAAAAAAAAAAAAACTTAGAACATGTTATATAATCCGCCATATTTCACTTGAAAACGGCGGATTATAGTACAGTTCAATGTTAATGGGACGGCCAAAATCCGGGACAAAAAAAGCAAAACGCACAAAATACTGGTCAGATTCTGATTAGAATCCAACAAGTATTTTGGGCTCTACCATGTGGGTGTAGCATAAAGATTCTAAGGGTAAATTCACATTTATAAACTTGACCCTCCATCTGTTTGATTGTATACACAATATCAATGAATATCCGACTGCTGGACATGATTCACAATATTCAAAGAGGTAATTCTCATTTACTACTTGTACATGCCTAAATAACTGCTGGTTGTACTGTAGGGCAGCACATTATTCCCACTAATAGAACATGTACAACTGAAAAAAAAGCAAACCTAATCGGAGGGCTTTCCTACCCCATGAATAAACAAAAGTACAGATATAGTATTAGAATGAAGAATCGGACATATACAAAGCACCAGAACCAAGCTCTGAATAGATTTACAGTTTCAGAACCAAGCAATAAAGAGATGAATTGCAAAATCAGGCTAGTCTCTGCCATATAAGCTTGTAAGACTAAACCTCCAAGTATATTATTAAAAGGGTTGTCCATTAGTTTAACCCCTTTCTCACAGTCATAACAATATGGTTCTTCCTTTTTTTTTCCTCCCCGCCTTCCAAGAGCCATAACTTTTTTTATTTTTTAGTCTACAGGGTGGGCCATTTATATGGATACACCTAAATAAAATGGGAATGGTTGGCGATATCAACTTCCTGTTTGTGGCACGTTAGTATATGAAAGGGGAAAAACTTTTCAAGATGGGTGTTGACCATGGCAGCCATTTTGAAGTCGGACATTTTGGATCCAACTATTTTTTCCAATGAGAAGAGGGTCATGTAACACATCAAACTTATTGAAAATTTCACAAGAAAAACAATGGTGTGCTTTTTTTTAACGTAAGAGACATGAGACTATGGAATTCACTGCCGGAAGAGGTTGTGATGATGGATTTGTTGAACAAGTTTAGATGCCTTTCTTGAACAATATAACAGGTTGTGGGGAATAGATTCTGAAGATAGGACCTTAATCATGGGATTATTCTGATTTCCATATTTGGAGTTGGGAAGCAATCTTTCCTCTTGTATGGGACAATTGGTATCTGCCTCATAGGGGTGTTTGTCTTTCTCCAGATCTGTAAGCTATTAGATTGGGCTCAATGGAATTATGTCTTTTATAGCTAAAGAGAGAAACAAGATCTCCCCAAAGTTGAGCACACATCAAGTATATATGATAATACTTTATTTAAAAAAGGGGAAGACAAAAGCTAAAAAACACTTAACAATGGAAAGAAAACCCAAGAAGATAAGCCACACAAATACAAAGTATTTGAAAAAGAAAAAAAAATGTACTGTACAAGATCATTTGTTTTTTAGCATGCAATCTGTTACTCTCATATATTACACTGCCATACAGAAATACTGCAGTTTATTTTGCCTGTCTAGGGGGCCTTTATTAGATTTCCAGCGGCTATAACAACCCATTGACACCCTGCAACCACGTCACAAAGGGAAGAGGGAGATGGAGAGAATCAAGGTGCACGTTCCCTCTCTAAACCACTTAGAAACGACGGTCACTATTAACTGCATCATCTAATGGGTTAAATGGCAGGTATTGAGGTTATCTCTGGTTTGGGCTATTACATTAAAGGGGTTTCGCCAGGAAGTGACTTCCTTACCTGTTTTCTGCTCAGGACAGAAGATAAACAAATCATGCTGTGTCATGAACGGCTAGAGGAGGCCCGAGCAGAGGGAGTAAGCAAGGGAGTGTCTGCAATGATTACAAAGATAATTACAACTAGTGGATTCTCTATACAGCAGAAAGCCTCATACACTGCACATTTCTCCCCAGCACCTTGCAGAACGAGGAAGCAAGGGAGCGTCTACAATGTTTACTAAAATCAGTACCTTACAACTGGTGGATTCTCCCAGCCCCTTGCAAGCCCTTTATTTCCCTGTCCTCAGAAAAAGAAGTGCAAACACCAAAAGCGCGCCAGATCAGCTCTTATTCGTGTCTAATGTAAACTTTTAAGTAACTAAGGGCATTTAAAGAAAGCTGTAGCTCTCGGAGGCTTCACTTTTTGTAATCACATATATTTAGAAAAGTGAATAAATACCCATTTTGGAGGATCTCACGTCAACATTACATCATGGCAAAATCCCTTTAAGACCCAAGCCATACTACAGTCAGCTATTGCTGGAAATGGTGCATGCTCCGCTCCTAAAGTGGTGCCATTACAGCACCATAAATTTGTTGTAGTTGGTGTTTAGGGGTTAAATATTGTGATGAACGTTTTTGCTGTTTATTCCTCTGGCCATCGCATAAACAAGAGTTGTTTGGAAGTGTCCATCTCAGACAGAAGTGGACATATTATGATAGACTTTAGGAGGTGCAATTTAAGAGCCTGCTATGTCCCTCTGGTGGCCAGTTTGAAGACCACTGGTCTAAACAGTGAACAAACCATCAAACTGCGGCCCTCCAGCTGTTGGGAAACGACAACTTCCATCCTGCATTTCTATAATCTATAACAGTGGGCATGATGGGAGTTGTCGTTTCCCAACAGCTGGAGGGCCGCAGTTTGAAGACCACTGATTTAGACAATAATAATTATTATAGACATCAACAGAAAACAAAAGTCCAATGTCGGCTGCAGATTTTTAGCTATCTAGCTCCTGAGATGTGCTCAGTCTGGATTATGAGTCATAACTGCAAGCAATACATTAAGTGGAAAGCATAACAAATATTAAGCATCAAGACTAAACCTCACTATTCTGTTATTTCACTGAAGAACATCCAATGTTCATTAAAAAAAAAAAGTCTTATAAACAAGAGTTTTAATTTTTCATGTTTCCGATTCAGAATTTCCCTGAAGTTGGACCAAGTCTTCTAGAGTCCCTGCTCTGAGCTATGTTTCCGTTTTGGAGGTTCACATGTAGTGGCCCGAAACAGAACCTTGTCCCGTCTATCTGTTTCGTGAGAAGTTAGTCACTACAAGTCGCTCACTAGTCCACCCTTCTATGCCTAGTTTCCCACTGTGAGTCAAAAATTAAACCCCAAAATTTCTTTATTTCTTCGTTGTAAGTTTTTGTGTGTTTCTCCTACAGTATTTCTTTTCATTTACTTTGCCACTATTTAGAGCAACAAGGAGTTAAATCAGTAGCACCTGATGGGTAAATGGCTCACCTGTAAACCAATCAGGGAGCTCTCTTTTTCACCTCAAATAACGGGCTAGGGAAATTCCAGAAGCACGAGTGCAGCACGAGGGCCCCACAGAAAAGCACACAGCCTGGCTGTGGCCTATATCTTTTTTAACTTCTAAATTCAACCTTACCAAAGCAACAAAAGGGTTTCCCCGGGGCTACTTTATTTTTCCCGTGGGACTACCCATATAATTTTTTAAAGGACCCTTACTCCCCAAGTCGGAAGTGTGTTTGAGGGTCCCCCAACTCCGATTTTAATTTCGTACCGGGCCCTTCCTTTGTCAGGGGGCCCATGGGGCCCTTCCACCTGAAAAACCAGTGTGGGGTTGGTAGCTTAAAAGTTTTCCGGTCTAAGTTTTCCTTAGTTTCTAAACCCGTCCCCTGTTCAGTTTAAAGGTTTTCACCCCTTGGAAAAGGTCTGAAACATTTTTTTAAAACCCTACTACTACTCCAAAAGTCTAAAGGATACTAAAAAAAATATTCCAGACCCATATTTTTGCATCTTTTCCTACAAGTAAAAAGTGCTCATACAGCCAGGGCCGTCAAAAACAAAAAATTATGGGCCCCCTGGGCAGAGCTTTTCCCACGGGGCCCCCCCCAACCCAAACATTTATCAATTCTATCTGACAATCAAAGGGTTTTTCTGTTGCGCATAGGCCCAAATTTCAAAAGTTTTGCTTTAATTTCTCGGGCAGAAAGAGGAAATAAAAGCTGAGCTCTAAAGGTTACTATGGGCAACAAAAAACAGACTATTAGCCCGTCTTGAAAAATGGGGGCCCATTATGTTTAATCAATGATGCATTTGTAGGGAGAACCTGTATTATGCGGGAGATGTTGTATTTTTGCTGGAGTATTTTAAATTTTTACTTTAAATACTGAAAAAATTCTTTTAAAAAAAAAATGTCAGCATGAACAAAAATTTTTTTTTTTAAAAAATAATTTTTTCCCCCATTCACATTTTACCCCAAAATTTTAAAATTTAAATTTTAAAGGTTTTTCCCGGTTTCATGTGGATGTTAAATTTTTTGTATTTTTTTTTTAATTTGCAATGTATGCACAATAATTTTTTTTACTTTTTTTTTGATACCCCTTTATTTTTTTTCCCTTTTTTTTTAAATCCCTTTAAACCCCCTTACCGACATTTGCCGTACTCAAGGGCAATGTCGGGTAGGGGGCCCCGCAAATTGCCGTATGGGTACTTTCACGGCGATCTTCGCGCTCACAGCGGAGCGCGCAAAAATGCGGCATGGAACCAGCGGTATTTTTCCCGCGGGCATATGCGCATCCCCCAGGCTGGAGTGAGCCCCCGGCCCGCGGGGGATTAACCCCCGATGTCGCGACATGCGGGGGCGGGCGGCAGGGGTGAATCCTGCTGCCCGCAAACCCTGGCGAAAGTAAGGGGCGCTTAAACGCCGGTACTGGTCCCCAAACCGGGTACACCCCGGGAAAGCGGGATGGGAAAACCATCCGGGGTTTGTCTGGGTGACGTCACGATGCCCACAAGCATTGTGGGGCCAGTGTGACTGACAGTTCCCCCATGGAGCCCAGCTAAAGCTATAAGCTGTATGCTGATCCCCTATTCCCAAAAAACAAATCTGACTATCGTTCATGAAAATTCCCCCCTGGGAAAAAAGTGTAAAAAGTGTGAAAAAGAAAAAAAAAAAAGTGTAAAAAGTAAAAACCCCAAAAAAACAAAAATAAAAAAAAAAAACACGTACATCCCCTTTTCCCCCTTTTACAAACGGCAATCCCCCAAAAAAAAGATAAAAAAAAAATTTCCCCCAAAATTTGGGTTTATCCCCGGGGTAAATTGGGGCCCCCCTTTTAAATCTGTCATGAAAATTTTAACCCGTAGGGTTGAATGCCCGTAAAAAAAAAAAAAAAAAAAAACTGTAAACAGAATTGCGATTTTTTTTTCTTTCCCCCAGCCCCTTTAAAAGGGAGTAAAAAAGTCTAAAAAATTTCCATATCAACATCAAAGTGATCCCAATTTAAAAACGTCAGTTTTCCCGCAAAAAAAAATTCCTTACACAACCCTCTGTATACGGAAAAATTAAAAAAGTTTCTGGCTTATTAAAAGATAGCGTTCCCATAAATATTTTTTTAAAACACAAAAAAAAATTTTTTTTTCAAAAAAATTGTTCTTTCAAAAAAAAAAACTACATAAATTGGGTTTTCACCGTAATGTTAAAATAAACAGAGAAAAAACAAAATTGTCACAGATACCTCCCACGGTAAAACGCTATTAAAAAAAAAAAATAAACATGCTAGGTTTCCCAGTATTTTCTTCCCCCCCTTCCTTCCCAAAAAACCCCGGATTTAAAAGCGATCAAAAAAGGTCTTGCCCCCCTCAAAAATGTTACTAAAAAAAACTTTCAATTTCATCCCCAAAAAAAAAAAAATTTCCCTTTTACAGCTCCATAAACAAAAAAAATAAAAAAAGTTATGGCTTTTTCAGACTCCCGGTGATGAAAAAACGTGTTTTTCCTTTACAAATAAAAGTGTTTTTATTGTGTAAAAAGCAGTTAAAAAATTAAAAAAATTTTAAAATTAAATGGGTTTTCGCCTTTAATCATATCAAACCCGGAGCAAAACAGCATGTCTTTTTTACCGCACAGTGACCCTGTTAAAAATAAAAAACATACCCCCGGATTTCCGTATTTTTTCAAAATGCCTCACAAAAAAACCCTTTAAAAAAATTGTATCAAAAGCCCTCACATGCCCCCCCTAAATGGGTTACCAATAAAAATCAACCAAAATTTGTTTAAAAAACAAGCCCACAAAAAGTCCATAGCAAAAAATTAAAAAAGCCCATTTGGGTTCAAAACAGGACAACATAAAAAAGGGAACTTTTTATAAAACTCGCTTTAATTGGGGTAAAAGTTTAATAAAAAATAAAAAACCCAAAAAAAAATTTATTTTCATTATAATTGTACCCGGCCCCAAAAGTAAAATTTTTCCCCTTTTGGCCCAATACTGTAAAAAAAAGAAGCCCAAAAAACCAAATTTGGGGGAAATGCGTTTCCCCCTCCAAATTTTCCCTGGCCCCAAAGCTGAAAAAAAAAAAAATACGGAACACCTTTTGGCCCCAAAAAAAGCAAAAAAAACACTCTTTGATGAGATCCCTGGGGGGGTGGTTGAATCCCAAAAAGGGGAAACTTCCCGGAAATTTCAACCCCGTTCTAGTTTCTTTTGGGGGGTTTGCAGATGCGACTGGCTCAAACCCCAAAATCTGGCGCCAAAAGCCAAATAAAAAACTCCCCCCCTTGTACCCCCCGCCATGCGGCCCCCAAAAACAGCTTTACACCCCACCCGTAGGGTTTTGCCGAAATTGGAAAGGGGAAAATTTCGTTTAAAACCAAAATTTTTGGGGCATTTTTTTTAAAAATTCCTTTTTAAAAATTTTAAAAATTTTCGTTAAAAATTTCCGATTATTGGAAAAAAATATAAAATTTTTTTTTTTTTCAGAAACCGAACCTAAAAAAATTTGTGAAAAAGCCTGTGGGGTGATATACTACTAAACCCCTGGATATATTCCGTAAGGGGTGTAGATTTCAATATGGGGCTTTTTAGGGGGATTTTTTTTAAATTTTAGCAAACCCTTTGGGGGGTCCCCAAACCCGAAAAAGGCCCCCAAAAAAAAATTGTAAAGAAAATGAGACCCCCGATCCAGTAGGTGCTTTTCCCCCTTTCTGGGGGGTTTTGTTTTAGCCAAAAAAAATGCACTAAAAGGGCACATTTTGGGATAGTCTGAAAACGGGAGAATCTGGGGGAATTTTAATATTTTAAAATTTTCAAATTTCCCTAATCACAAATTTTCCTTTCTTGTCAAAAATGTATAAAAATTTAAGATTGCAACAAAGTGAAATTTTTCTTTAATTCCTGTGAAAAAACCTAATGGGTTAATAAATTTTTAAAAGCGGTTTTTAATACTTTAAGGGGTGTAAATTTTTTAGATGAAGGGCATTTATGGGGGTAAACTAAAAATACAGGTCAATCCAAAATCCGTTTAGAACTGGGCTGGGCCCTAAAAATATGTATATTGCCAAAAATTTTTTTGAAAATTTGGGGAAAAAATTTCTACTTAAAATTTTAAGCCCCCCAAATTTTCGTAAAAAAAAAAAAAAAAAATTAAAAAAAGTGCCAAAATAAAGCGACATATGGGAGAGCTAAATTATTTAAAACCCTTTTGGTGGAAAAAACTTTTCTGTCTTAAAATGCAGAATTTTTTAAGTTTAAAAATTTTGGGAAAAATTTTTTACGATTTTTGATTTTTTTTAAAATTAAAACAATTTTTTTTGGCCCAAAAATTTTTTACTATTTGAAGCACAATGTGTCACGAAAAAAACTCTCTGGGAAACAATGGAAAGGGTTAAAAATGTCAAAAAATTATTCTCCCCATAAGTGACACATGCCAAAATTTAAAAAAAAAAGGGGCCCCCTGTCAGAGAGGCCAAAACTGGCCCCCGGTGGTAATGGGGTTTAAAGGGGTAAGTTTTGAAAATCTCTAATTTGGGGGGAACCCCCAAAGGAAAACCTCCGATTTTCGCCATTTTTAAACCCCTTTATTTTGAGGTCCCTGATTTCAGCATAATCAGAAAGGAAATTCCCCGGGCCCCCTCAGGTTTAAACCGAGGGGTCAAATGCCCTGATGGGGCCTGGGAATATCTATAAGTCGCCCCGGGGAACTAGAGTAGGGCCCGGGGCTTCTGTAAAAATAAGCCCGCTGTCTGTGCACAAATGTGTGTTCTCCCCCAAAAACAGCCTATGTTTATACTGACAAATAGTGTAATTTTATTAGCTTTTTGAGGGTTTTTACAGGAGTGGTAAAAGTATTCGTTAAAAGGAGAGTAATGTATTTGCAAAACAAAGGGGTTACAAATAGTGTAATTTTAAAAAAAATTTTACAGGACCCTCCAGGAGTGTAATGTATTGTATACAGGAGAATACGGAGTGTAATTTTTGTATAAGGAGTTTACAGATTTAAAAATGTAAATTAGGAATACAGGGGGTAATGTTTAGTAAAAGGGAGTGTAATGATTGGTATACGGGTATAATGTATTAGCATCCTGGAATATACGGGATTTAAATGTATTAAAAGGAGTATAATTATTATTATACAGGAGTATACAGGGTTTAAATTATTAGCATACAGAAGTATAATGTATTTGTATACAAAAGATAATTTTTTTGCATACAGGAGTGCAATGTATTAGTATAGGGGATGTGATTTTTGGGCATAAAGCAATACGGAGTGTAATGTATTATACAGGAGTTAATGAAATTTTATACGGGATATACAGGGTGTAATGTATTAAAGCATCAGAATTTAAAATGATTAGATCAGAAGTATAATGTATTAGATACAGAAGTATAATGTATTTGATACAGAAGTAATGTATTTGATACGGGATTTGATTTTTGAATACGGGAGTGTATTTTTGGCAAACAGGATAAAAGGAGTGTAATGTATTATACAGGATATAAAGGAGTGTAATGTATTAGCATACGGAAGTAAAAGGGGTTTTGTTTACAAGATAAAGTTTTACTACGAAGTAAAATGTATTTGTTACAGAAGTTAAGGATTTTTAAAAACAGGAAATAATTTTATTTGAAAAAATAAAAAAAGTTTGTAGAAAAAAAAGTATTAAAAAAATTTTTGTGCATAATTCACGAAAAAACTACCCGCACAGTTGGGATTCACACGACGTAATAACCCGTAGAATTCATTATTTTTTATTTATGTGAAATAGAATGGTGTAAAAAAAAAAGCAAAAACTTTGTTCCCCTCGTGCAAAAATTTTTTTTAAAAAAATTCCCGCAGTTTTTTTATGTAAACAAAACTACCTAGCCACATAAAACAATTCCTCATCAGCTCGCAAAGAAAAAAAAAAAGTTTACTCTTTAAACGCAGGGAGACAAAAATACAAAAAGTGTTGTGTCATTAAACCTTTTTAGGCATGAGCTTAAGGGTTAACGCATTTTTTTTTTCTTAAATAAAGTGGTTTTTTTGGGGGTCGAGGTTTTTTTGAGATTTTTTTTTTTGTTTTTCATTTTTTTTTTTTTTTTTTTTTTAATCCCAATATTTGGATTTTTTAAAAGAGCAATACTTGCTGTATTTCTAAAAAGCACTGTGGCATCTAATGGGCACAGGATGGCTGACCGCATGCTATATTCTATAACACCACCATGTAGTCAGCCTTTTTGTGCCCCTGCCATGCACAGTCGATAACCTTATGAGTTGCTGTGTGGGGGCACAGGGTGGCTGACACATTTTGGGGTTTAAGGGTAAGCATTCGGTAGCACCTGCCGTGTCACTGCCCTACGGAGCCCCTTTTCCCTTCGGATGTGATGATCCGACCCAAGGAGGGCTGCAGCTTGTAGAAGTCACTGACCAAAAACACAGGAAGTGACTGACAGACGCCCCGAGGGGGGAGCTGGAGACTTTGAAGGTGAGGAGGGAGGGGTTTAAAAGGCGACTTACACTTCCGGCGGGGGGGTAGACGGAGGAGGGGGATGCTGCGGCTCTGTTTACTGCCCCTCGAGTTCGGCCGCGCAGGCAGGACAGAAAATGAAAAACAAGAGCAGAAACCTCTGTTGTTTTAAGTGACTGAAGCGAAGCTTGTGTGTAACGACCCCTCATAGGGGCCCCCCTTTTTCTGAGGCCCCGGGCAGGTGCCTACCCTGCCCAAAAAGGGGAAAGGCCCCGCATACAGTCCAAAACTGATTACTCCTAAATTTTTTCCTTAACAAACTTTATTTTTCCTGGGCCCACCAAAAGGACCTTACCCGTATTAATCTGTATTATACCCCCGTTTCCCTTTAGTAAAGCAATGTTACTCTCAAGCCTACATTTGCAGTGCTGTCTCAGCTGTGGGCGTTGTGTGGGGTTGGGTGCAGGGAAAAATTCTGGGTCAGGAGGGCTGGGAACAAGGCCCCTATACCCCCGTGCCCTACCATTCATACAACCTTTAAAGGTCCCCTGTCCCATACCCCGGTTGTCGCAAGTGGCGTCACGAACAGGGTTTATAGCACTCTGTGTCCTTTCTATTTCTGTGGAACTACAATCCCAGATTGCCGGAACCCCCATAAAGACTGCATACTGTAAAAATTTGGTTAAGGCCTCTTTATTCAAAGGGGGGGGAAAGCCTGAAGTCCTGCTTAGGTGTTACTACTGCAACCCTGTCCAGCTTTTTGGTTTTTCCCAATTCCCCGGCCTTTTTAAACGGTCGTTTCCTGCCGCTGGATGGAAATACAATGGATTACCCCCCACTGACTGTTTTTCCCGGCACACACTGCAATCTTTTTTCCTCCCCCCAAAACTCTTAAACCTCTGCACCTTGCATCATAAAAAAAAATTATTGCTGTGCCACAAGAAAGGGAAACGCCCCCAAACTTGGAAATTGGCCGGCCCTGGGGCCTTAAACCCTTTGATCCACCCCACCTGCCCCCTTCCCCCCCTCCTGCCTGCCCTATTACACCCTTTGCCGCAAGCCGGAAACTTCGGGTTAACCACCCAGCCCCCTGCCTCCCATTCCCCCCCTCGGGCAAAGTGCAATTCCCCTACCCGTTTCACAGTGCTAATTCTAAAGGGGAGTATAATAAAGGACTGTTTTGCTGCATTACTACTTTTTTCTTTTTTTTAAAAAGTGACGGGCCCGCACCAATTTTTTTTTTAAAAAAGGGACGGGGTGTACCTATTTTTTTTATTTGTTACTGAAAGTAATAATGACTCTATCGGCCCTAGCACCCCTTTCCCCACTTCTCTGCTAATTTTCCCTGCACCTATAGCCCGCCACGGGCATGCCATTTTTTGGGGGGCCCTCTAGTCCCCCCAGTTTAAAAACAAGAACCTCACCCCTTTGTAGTTTTTTAAAGAGAAAATGCTCCCCACCCCTTAAACTTGTTTTTTCCTTTCCTTTTTAGTCGGGCGGGTTTCAGTTACTTCAAAAGGGACAACTCGGGGGTCCAGCTGCAGAAAAAGTACGTTTTGGGCCGGAAAAACTGAAAAAGCCAGCGGGGCAACAAAACCCTTCACCCCCCTGCGCAAAAAATTTTTGAAGTAAAGTAAATACAGAGGTTCTTTTAAAATTTTCAAAATGACAGACGTCAGAGACCAGGTGAGACTTTAAGAGACTTTGCAATTGCACTACAGTCCGCTTTACAAAAGTCTGCAACAATTTTGCATTATAGACCCCTAGCGTTTGACAGCATAATCATGACCGTTTCATTAAAGGAGTGGACCTGGGACAAATACGACCCATTTAAACGCATGCACAGCTCAAAAACCCCCCCATGCCCTTTTCTCGACTTAAAAGCTCTGCCCAACGAGTTAAGGAACTGACTCACCCTGTACCAGTAAAACGGGACCTGGCTGGCAGTTTTTCCTGTTATTTTAAATAAATCCTTTACTGTTTCGCCAATCAAGTTACTCAAGCTGAAACAGACTTCTACACCTTTTATTTCCCACTGTCACTCGCCCAAAAACCTTGCTCAAGAATGGACCCCCCTTTTTTAAAGGGTTTCAAAAGGGATTTGGGGGGACAATCTTTTTCCCTTTTCCCCTTTGAGTTTTCCCCGTAAGTAAAAAATTTCCCCGGAGCCCCCCCTTTTCCACCCAAAAAACCGGATGGGCCCTTTTTTCCGCCAAAAGGGGTCCCATCACGTGAACTTTCCCTACTGCACCTTTTGCCGTCTTTTGGGGGACATCGAAAGGGTTCAGGTTTTCATTTAAAACCCCCCAGGGCCCGTTGGGAGGTAACCCAAGGGCCCAAAAGGGGAAACCCCCCGGGTGGATTTCACGGTTTTCTCTCAAAATTGCCCTATTTTAACTATATGGGTCAACGGGGTTCCTCTTGAAGCCCTAGTTGACCCCTGGTTCCCAAGTAAACCAAATTTTCCCAAAAGGCACATATTTGAGGAACATTGGGAATTAGTGTGGGGAGCCCACAGGGTTTAAAAAAAATTTTACGTTTAACTCCCGGAAAGGGTCACCCCATTCCCCAATTGGGGAAACGGGGAGCCTCCCATCCAAATTGGTGATCGAAAAATTGCCACGAAAAGGTTTTATTGTTACTGAGGCTCAGAGGGGATAATGCATTTTACGTTTTAAAGGAAAAAAAAGGGGCCCAAAAGCCATGTTTTCTCTAAAACTGTTAAAATGTTTTGCAGCCTTTTTGTCATCTGTTTCCCCCTCCCCCCCCCCCCCCCCCCCCCCAATATGGAAAGTTTCCTGCCAGCAAAACCAAATTAAAAGGCTCTCCCCCTAAAGCAGAATTTTTCCCAAAAACAATAGAGGAGAAATTTGCGTGCCCGCACTAAAGATTTCCCCCGATTACCCCCCACAGCTAACATTTGAGACCCCATTGGTGTAAATTTTCCCGCCCAGGCTTTTGCCATGCTGACTACGAAGCCCCCCTTGTTTCCCGTAAAAAATCAATGGTAAACCTCTTGGGGAAAGAAACCCAGAAGTTTTCGTGACTTCTCAAAGGGCCCGAGTTCCCGTTGGGGGCTTTTTAAACCCTCAGTGTTTCCCCAAATTTTAAAAACTCCACAATTTTCACAAAGGGTTTTCCCTATGTTTTATCAGCTGCCCCAGAAGCCCTCGTGAATGAAGGGAAAAAATTGCCTATCAAAAGCCCATCTAAGCTTTTTCCCAACGACTCTAACAAAGCCTCCCACTGGGGGGGACTTTTATATTGGATTGGGTAATACCCCCCTAGGGAAATTAATCAAGGGTGAAACCCAAAAAGTTCCCAAATGCGACACCATGAAGTTTTTCCAAAAGCTTTCCCACGGGAACTTTGGCAAACAAAACCTGACCCAACCCACAAAAAAAAACCCCCGGTGACATCCCCTATCAAGGGGGGAAACATCGGCTTTTCCCGGGCCTCCAATACCAGCAAGTTAAGAGGTTGATAAAGAGATAAGGACCCCAAAGGGGCCCCCATAAAGGAAAAGAAAAAAGCCCCTTGGGGCCGCACCTTTTTGCCCCTGGAAAGGGAAGAAGGACGGTAATATTCGCTTCTGTGTCAATTTACAAAAAACTAAATAACTCACTAAACCAAAGAGCAACCCTCTTCCCCGTATCAAAGGGAATCATCGCTCCCTTTGGGCCTCACTCCCTATTTCTCCACGCTCGGAATCACAAAGGGGGTTTTTGGCCCAAGTATCTATGGCCCCGGGAGGACAGAGAAAAAGACACCCTTTAAACCACCCCGATGGGCCCTTACGAGTTCATGAGTATCCATTCGGGTTATGAAACCCCCGGGCACTTTCCAGCGTTTTAATGGAAAGGTGTTTTTGGTAAACGTCAACTTCCAAAGTGTTTTGCTCTATCTTGATTGACTTTCATTGTGTTTAAAACCCCCTATGAAGACCACCTACCCCATTTTTGCAAAAGTTTTTTTCCAGGTTCTTTTTGATCAGGGCCTAAAAGAAAAACCCCCTCCAAGTGCCATTTTCTAAACCCAGATCAAATATTTAGGCCACATCGCCCAGTCGACGGGAATCCGCCTGACCCCAAAAGGAACAACCTCTGCATAAAAGTTTGGGGACACTCCAAAAACAGTTAAAAAAGTCGAAGTTTTTTTCTTTTTGGGCCGGCTATTACCACCCCCCTTCATACCGCACTTTGCGCAAGTATCTAAAACCATTCCAGGGACCCTACAAAGTGGTTGCCCCGAAAAGTGTTAAAAACCAAAAGACTTCCTGTAAACGGTCTAAAACGTAAAGGAAACAGCTTTCCCAAAATTTTGAAAGCCTTGTTGACATATTTTCCCCAAATTTTTGCCCCATCCCAACTATGATCATCCATTTCCGTTTCTACACAATGCCCCTATCAAGGCCTAGGAGCTGTATTGTCACAGGTTTTAGGACAAATCGAGAAAAAGTCTTTTCTTAGCCACCGAAGTTTTAAAAGGAGCAGGGGAAAAACGGAAAAAACTATAGCTCTTCCAAAAATAAACTATAGCTCTATTTGGGGTTGGGCCCCTTTAGGGTTTTAAGGGGCTATCTTTCAGCTACACCCTTCACCGGGTTCCCCGGGTAACAAACCTCTTTCTCACCTCCATACTGCACGCTGGTGCCCTAAACAAGTTTGGGGTCAAAATTGGCCCAAATTCAACTTGAGATAAATTTTCGCAGTAGTAAAACCCTTTTGAAAGGTGATCTTTCTTCTCGTCTTCCCAAAGGTGAAGGGGCCACCCGAGGAAGAAGGAATTGGGGAAGATGTTTAGGGTCCTCCCTTTTTATCAAGGTTTGGGTATGGAGAATGCTCTTGCTGCGCCTTTAAGCTGACGGAGTTCCCCAAAAAAAATCTGATCCCTTTTCCCAAAAACCAACTAAATGGCAGACTATCCAAGATGATCACAGTCCTTGGAGAAATCTTTTTACTACCTCTCTACCGGGAGCATCCCTGTGAGACTCAGAAAACCATCCCAAAATTTAACTTTGACCCTATGGAGGCAAAGAAAAAAAGGGTCTTCATCAACAAAGGTGATCCTTTTTAAAATCTCTAGACCTGTCTCCCGGGGAAAAAACTCCAAACAAATTCTTTATCCCAGGGGTGATGCTAAAAATTTTGCTCGTTCCTATCACGCCCCTTCCCCCGGGCCCTTTTTTTTGGGGCCACGCCGAGTCTACTATCCCCCGGAGATTCTACTGGATAGGAATGAGAATAGACATTTTGAGAATTGGTGAGCAATGCCCAAACTTGTAAAAATTTTCTAAAGTGGAAGGAAAAAACGCCAGAGCACCCTTACATCCCCTCAACCCCTCACAACCGAATGAGTTTTGTCGGGCCTTAGACCATGTGAAATTTGGGTCCTAACCCCGATCCGGTTTCACTTATGCCTAAAAAAAAAGGTAGACCACCCACTCCCAAAATGGGTCGTCGTGGGGTTTCCCGTAAAGGAATCAACAGCTCGAACAACACCCTCACCCTTTTAAGGGGATATGTCAAACATTATTGGGGGCCCCGCAGCAACTGACAGAAACCGGGGCCTCTTTTGGGGGTCCCCAACCCCTTCCCGGAACTTTGTAATTTCCACAGTGTAAGAAGCCCGCAAAAAAAGCCTAAACTTTCCCCAAGGAATGGTTTTCGTGAAAAAAATCAATCAGGTGTTCATCAACATGTTGGAAAAGCTTCCAGTTTTCCCAAAAAAAGGGAGAATGGGCCCCCAGGGTTTTTGATCAGTTAGTCGTGATCCCACAATAACACGACTCATTGCTACCACCGGCTATCACCTTATTAATTTTTAAATTTTTGGGCTCAAGGACAACTCCCCTCAAGCAGAGCTTCGGAATCCAAATTCCTGACTCCATTAATCCTTTTCCCAACGCTGACCCGGGTTTTCCCGAGCACCAAAAAACGAATCCCAAAAAGCGAAAGAGATTGGGGTTTATAGACCCGGGTGGGAAGGGAAACACATTTGGAGACAAGGGAATTTTTCTAATCAGGGGAGTACCTCCACACCCAAATAAAAGGGGGGGAAAAAAAATGGCTTAAAAAGTACACCCCCTCAATAAAAATGGATTCTTTGTGGGGGAACCCGACCAAAACATATCAGGCTATACCTTTTCCGAATGGATGGGTTTTTGAAGTCAAGAAACCGGGAAAAGGCTTTTTCAACAGTGCATTCCCAAATAGGTGAAGTTGTGTACTAAAAAAGACCTTTTTCGTCTGTCCTCTTTTATACCGCCTGTTTAAAGTTTGTACGCCCTCTCCCAAAGGGTTTAAGTTCCAAACCCAAAAAGCCTTATTTGGAAGGGGCACTCTGGGCTACTTCGTTTATCATTCCCCGGATGCTACCAAATGGGGACCCCTGTCTGTACATTTTTAACCCCACTGTCCCTCCAATGACAGTCCCCCGTTCCAGTTTTAACCCGCATCTTTATGTTTCCGCGCCCGTCAGGTCAACCCTCCCTGCTCCTGCCCCCAGCATCTTTAAAGGAATCCCATCCTGAGACCTTCAGAGCGCTCTACAAAAGGGAAATCTACTGCCCGCTACCAAGAATAAAAACTGTATTCAAATTTTTTGAAAAAATACTTTTTCCCTTTCTTTTATGGTTTTAAGGTCCCGATAGTTAGTAAGGTTTAGTAAAGTTCAAACCCCAGCACCGGTCTTTTACCAAGCACCTTCTTTTTTGTTTGGGCTATGTTTTTTAAAAACAGCCTATGGACTTATTTCTGTTTTGCTGACATTTTAAAGTGCCTTTTTTTCAAAAGCCTTTCCCTGGTGATGAGTTTATTGCCGACAGGGGGGGGACTCTATCGCTATATTGGCACCTTTTTTCAGTTCAATGCCTAAGTTTCCATGTTATTTTTGAAATAATTTGTTTCCATATTCTTGCTTTGCCAATGGTTTTCGTTTTTATTTTTTCCTCAGTAGTCCCCCATTCACATAGTCGCCGAGGACGGCTCACCTTTATGGGGGATAAATTTTGTGGCCCGGGAAAAGAACCTTGTCCCGTCTATCTGTTTGTGGAAGTTTAAATCACTACAAAAGCTCACTGGGCCACCCCTCTATGCCTAGTTTCCCAAGTGAGCTCTATATTTAAATCCCAGAAAATTTCTTTATTTTGTTTTTTGTAATTGTTCTTGTGTGTTTTCCTACCAGTTTTTCTTTCATTTATTTTTCCACTAAATTTTTAGCAACAAGGAGTTAAATTTAGCTAATCAAACCGATTGGATTAAATGGCTCAGCCATGTCAGCCAATCAGGGGAGCTTTTTTTGCCCGGGCCTCAGAATTAAAGTCTGAGCTGGAAAGTTTTCCCGAAAACACCCAGTGCAGCCGAGGCTCCACAGGAGCACACACCTGGCTGTGGCCCAGTATTTTTAGCTTCTAAAAACCCAAACCCGTATAAAAAAGCAACAAGGATTTTCCCCGGGTCTACTTCAGTTTCCCCGTAGGACTACCCATTTTTAAATTTTTTGGAGCCTACTGCCAAGTCGGAAGTTGTTTGAGGGTCCCCCAACTCCCACTAATTTGTCCTGGCTTCCCCTGTCAGTGGTCCCCTGCGTCTTCCACCTGTAACCAGTGTGGTTGGTAGCTTCAAATTTTTCCCGGGCTCCAAATTTTCCTTAGTTTTTTGACCCGTGGCCCCCGTTCAATAAGGTTTACCCCCCGGATCAGGGCTGTAACTCTTTTACTACCTAACTACTACTCCCCAAAGTCCAAAAATTTTAAAACAAATATTTTCCCGGGCATATTGCATTTCCTCAAGTTAAATTAAAAATGCTCAAACACTCCCCAAGGGGATTTTCCCAATTTCTTTCCCCAACAAGCTGAATTTTTTTCCCCTGGCCTACCCACAAGGGGACCCGTACCCGTAAATTTAAACGGGATTATATCAAACCGTTTTTCCCGCTTCTTTGTAAAGCAAAATGTTACCCCCCCAAGCCTTTTTCAGTGACTGCCCCCAGCTGTGGGCGTTGTGTGGGGTTGGGTAGCAGGGAACATTCTTGCGATCAGGCAGGGCCTGGGAACAAGGGCCACCATATACCCTCGTGCCATACCATCGCCCGTGACAACCTTAAAGGCCCTCTGTCCCAGTCACCTGGCTTGTTGCACACATATATGTAGTTCTCTAATATATCAGCTTCTATAACTACCAATTGGCAGTACACATGGTCTCGTTCATTCACTTCAGGCTCTGATGTAGATACAGTATGTAGAAAACTGGTCTATCCCTACACCTGGTAAAATACAAATCACTTGATGTCACTAAATGTATGCTTTTTCATAGTTTGTTTTTAAGTACTCTACATGTAGTAAAATCAGGATTGTATGTATTCACAAACTCTTCTTTTTAATTGTAGACATTGTTCTTAGCCGCAATTACATCATTCTGTGTCAGGGCTTTTAAATGGCCGCATGTGATATGTGCAGAGGAAGTAGAGTCAAGCATGAGGACTAGACGGGTAATCTCTGCTCCTGATCAGCATTCCTCCATCATTAAAAACATTCCTTAATTTAACATCCATGAAGTCCCTATGATTACAGCAGTCATGTTAGAAATCAGTGTCTCTTCGAATTTGTACCTTTCCTAATCTTACTGGCCATACTCTAGCAATATGGAAAGCTGAGGTCAAAATAGTTTTCATAGAATAAAGAAAACTACCAAACTCTATCATGTTACATCTCGGGAAATGCATAGGGGCAGCTGTAGATAAACTAGTTTTGGCTGGCCTTTAGAAAAAGTGGTACTGTGACCAGGAGCGTAACTAGAGAAACCTGGGCCCCATAGCAAACTTTTGGATGCCCCCCAGCCTCTTTGCCTCTCCAACCACGAACATTTACTGGGTCCTCTTAAGTCATGCAGTTACTAGATAATACAAGGGGCAAATGTTTCACCATACATATCATCATTATACTGCTACTAAACAAATCACATTGTACCCAAACCAACATTACCAATAACGTTACTACATATGGACCTGATAATACCGCTAGAACACGACCACAAATTACCACCACATAGTGACTGAATAATACCTCTATACTATAACTGAATAAAGATCAGTATAAAAAAAGACCAATATTATCGCCATATAGTGGTAGATGTCCCTGCAGATTTGGACACCAATATCTTAGAATTCTCCCTTTTCCAGCATCTCACTCCACCCCCCCCCTCCTCCCCTGTACAAACTTCCAAGAGGTGGCAGAGGGGTATGGGCCATAGCTTAGAGGCCCAGTCTCCTAGAGAGGAGGGGAGGAACAGAGGATTCACCCCCTGGAGATTGTGTTACAGCTATGACCTGTACCCCTCAAAATCATATTACCAGGTAGGTAGACCCCATTAGATAGGATGGTAGGCTCCAGGTAGGCAGTACATAGGCATCAGGTAGGTAGATTGGTCCTAAGTAGGTAGGCAGTAGTTAGACAGGTCTCAAGTAGGTAGGCTCCAGGTAAGTAGGTAGATTGGCCGTAGGTAGGCAGTAGTTAGGCCCCAGTTAGGTATGCAGCCCCAAGGTAGGTAGGTAGGCTGTAAATGGGCCCATAAATGCAGGAAGAGTTTAGGTAGGCTATAGAGGGCCCATATAGACAGGCTCTGCTAGTACTGGACTTTCTTGCCTTTGAATGCTCGGGACAGAGGGCCGGGCGTTCAGAGACAGGATGCACCGGGTTCCACCCTGCCGGCTATGAACTGTTATGTTCTTTGCTGGTGTGCGCAGGAGTGAAACCACTGCGCCGTGGCAGCTGCTATGTCTGTTACCCCAGTAGTGATGCCCCCGACTATGACTGTAATGACCCTCAGAAATATCCATCTGTCCATCCATCCTCTTTATCTAGTATATTTGTATTAATATTTCTTTAATAGCATCATTTAGTTCTAGGGTGCTGTGCATTTAAAAGGGGTTTAAATACATAAGTCCAAAACAAATACAACAATCTCACCAACAGAGGGAGGGAGGATCCTGTGATGGCTTATAATTTACAAGGGAGGAGGGTGGAGACGGAAAGGGAGGGTCAGTAGGATATCCTGAAGAGATGAGTTTTCAGGTTACTTTTTAGATTTTTAAGTTTCAAAGGTGGAAGAGAGTCTGATATGTAAGGGCATTTGGTGTCAAAGTATGGAGGATGTACGGGAGAAAACTTTGGAGGCAGGTCTGTAAGGAGCTGACAAGAGAAGAGCAAAGAAGAAGGTCCTGTGAAGAACAAGGATTACATGAGGGGAGGTAGTGGGACAGAGATGTATTGGGGAAACACGTTGTGGAAGGTCTTGTGTGTCATGGTTAATAGTATGAATTGATCCAGTGTTACTTTCTAATGATATGGTGATAGAAAAAAAAACCAAGTTATATACCATAGCCGGTCAAATTTCCACGGAATGGAAACCTATTTGGAAAATGAAGGTTATTTATAGAGACGTTCTACGCAGGGGCGTAGCTAGAGACTCAGGGGCCCATATGCAAAACTTCAGCTTGGGCCCCCCCTAGCCCCAGACGCCGTCTGTTGGCCAGTACTTCAACAATAGGTTCTATTAAAAGAAATTGTCCAATAGAAGAAAATGACTTTCAACCAGTGTCTGCTCACTCTTGTCCCTCTCCCCTGCAAATAAAAATGTTGTGGGGTGCTTTGCCCCAGCTATTGCCTGCACCATGCAGGCTGCAGCTGTGAGTGCTGTATCACTGGCTCTATGTGACCTGACCCAGTGATACTGCAGTGTGGCAAGGGGGCTTCTGGTCTCCTTGGCTCAGGGGCCCAGCTGCTGTGACCCCTGTAGCTACACACACACACACACACACATTATATATATATATATATATATATATATATATATATATATATATAATTATATATATAATATATATATTAAATATATATTTTATAATATACACACCTATAGTGTGTGTCTGTGATGTGCATGTCTTATGTAACATGAGACTGCCCATGTGGCAGGCATGCTGGTACCTATAGTTCTACAGCTGCTGCTGTGGGACTACAAGCACCAGCATAACACACTAGATCAAAACTTAGAGCATATGTAGTGTGGTATGCTGGTACTCGTAGTCCCACAGCACCAGCTGTAGAACTATAGGTACCAGCATGCCTGCCACATGGGCCAGTCTCCTGTTACATAAGACATGCACATCACAGACACACACTATAGGTGTGTATGTGTGACTATACTGTATAACATATAAAATGTGCTAGTGTTACACTTACTGTGTAATCACTACAGGAGCTGCAGGCAGTTCGAGCTGTGCCTTGATGCACAGTGAAGTGTTCCGCCCAGGACGCTGGGAGACGGAGCGCTCCTCCCCCTCCCTTCCTGTCTCTCTCTGCAGCCTCCGTGCACAGAGCTGTGTGCCGGCTGCTGCTGCGATGTTCTGTTTGATCGCAATGCACAAGCAGTGTGGCAAGGGAGACTCGTGGGCCCCCTGGCTCAGGGGCTCGGTCGCAATTGCGACCCTTGCGACCCCTATAGCTACGCCACTGGTTCTACGCACAAACTGAAAGATTGATAAAAAAAAATTTCAGTTTACAAAATTGTTCCACACGGAGTCCTTAAAATGAAAATTGGGTAGATTGCAACCCCCCTAGATGACCAAAGCTTCTGTATGATCAGTCGAATAGTCTCCTTAAGAGGAGAGTAGATTTTTAATACCACTAAAGTACGTTTGCTCTGGCTGTTTTGTTTTTCACATTTATAGGTTCTTACTTTTGGCAATTGTATGAAAACAATCAAAAGACAATGTAAAATGCTTTCAGGTGAAACTTTATTGAATGTTTAACCCACAGGAAATATATATTAAGATTCAAAAATGTTGACATGTAAATTATCTTGACCATAGCTTTAGAGCCATGGTATCGTAACAGTATGTTTTACAAATATGTCAAATAAAAATTATCATTAACAAAAAAATTGTATGAGCTGTATGCAATGGGCAGGTGGTGAAGGGATTGGAAGAAGTAGAGAAGCAACGGGAAGAGAGGTGGAATAAGCAGGCAGCAGGGTTGAGGATGGATTGGAGAGGAATGAGAGTAGTAGCATTAGTCTAGGAAGGAGATTACAAGGGCATGAACCAGCATATTTGTAGAGTCAGAGGTTAGAAAAGAGTAGATGTAAGAGATGGAGGTGACGGTAAGGGGATGAATGTGTGGTTTGAAGGATAAGGCAGAGTTGAATGTTATTCCAAGGCAGTAAACTTCTGGGACTGGGGAAAGTGTGGAACCACTGCCCTTTGTAGACAGATCTAGTAAAGGTGTTGAGTGGGTTGTGGAGAGATTTTTCAATGTTGAGTTTTAGAAAGTAGGAAAATGAGCATATAGGCGTTAGATAATCTGGGTTGGAGACGTAAATTTGAGTGTCATTGACGTTTAAGTGGAACCGAAAGCCATGAGATGCTATGAGCTGACACAGGTCAAGACTTTAGCTAGAGAAGAGTAGGGCACATGATCTATTCCAGTCATTTTATTTTATTCTTTTTACATAGTCTGTCCTGTGCCAATTACCAATCACTTCTATCCCTAATCTGCTAATTTAATCTACAATATTTAATGAGTTGAGTACATTTGTAGATATAGGTCTCTGCTTTTTTTGTATTTGATTCAGAGCTACATAGATTTCTGCTGTCATCTCCCAGCATTTCAGGGGTGGCTATGCCATATGTGCAACCTGTGAAACTGCACAGGGGCCAGAAGGTAAAGAGGCCGACTAGGAAGTTCCAGGGCTAATGCATTTTAAAGTGTGTTTTCAGAGGTATTCAACCCAACCTCTTTTTTTATGGGAAAATACACAATTGGTGCACATTAAGCATTCAGAAATATGTAATGTGTAAAAAAAAAAACCTAAAAGTGAGTGCATGCCAAATCGTGGGGTGCAAACACATCCTTGAAATAAGCTGGTATTTTTCAGGATGGTTGTATTTGTTAATATGCCTTAGACATTTCTGGCATATCCTATGGATAAGCTATATATGTCTGACAGATGAAAGCCCTACCTTTGAGCTCTATCTCCAAAATTAGGGTTTCCCCAACCACATCCCACCTTACCTGGTCACAGCATCCAGTCAGGAACTGAACAGACAGGTGTCCATGATTATGGAGACACAAGCTTGCTAAGTTTCACTGTTTTCTCAATGCTGAAAGAAGCAATTCAAAGTGATAGACGCCACATTGCTGCTGTTCTTGGGTCCTGTAAATATGCCATAAATTAATTTATAACTAAGGAGCAAGGGGCCCTGTGCTGTCTATTTTCTCTCATGCAGCATTCTTAACTGTCTCTATCACACAAATTTGCTCAAATTATTTACTTTCCAGGAAATGTAGTCTTTATACTAGACCCTATAAAGTAACCAAAAGAGAGCACACAAGTCGAATGGTAAACGGGTGGACCGCACACCTGGATTTGTTATCAAGTCCTTCCATTAGTATTATGGTGCACGGATAGCTCCAGGACCTGTGGGGCTGGTATGTAGATTCCAAAAGACACAGTGAATCCAGCACCAGGGAAAATTTAAAATCCTTGTCTTTATTCCATCAAAAATGAATAAAACTTAGTTTCCATGGCAGGGTAGTGTGCAAAGCTTGCCTTGGAAATGGTTTTATTAATGTTTGATGGAATAAAGACAAGGATTTAAAACTTTGTCTGGTGCTGGATTCACGGTTTCTTTTGGAAAAGACAGAACACACTGCTAGGTATGTATCCATCATTTCCAGTAATAACTAGCAGAACTGTGAATACAGCTCTAGAATACAGTAGAGGCTCTAGCTCAGGATCAGCACAAGAAAATCAATGTACTTACAAAGTTACTCAACTTTTTTATGTAATGGGTAGCAGCACTTGTCTCATTGAATAGAGTGAGTTCTTGAAAAGGGTGTTCCACACTCAACACAAACTCCTAACTTGTGAAAATGAAATTATTACTCCATTAGGGTATATCAAAGCATAAATCAGCGTATCCCATAGGATCATAAATCAGGACTATATTGGCTACAGTGTAACCACAAAAATCACAGCAAAATAATAACCCAATTAAAATATACCTTTTAATAGATATGCCTTAAAATACATTCAAATACCCCACAAAAAACCTAGAATAGGTGAACATACAGAGGGTATATAAAGGCATGTGATACAGCCTCAATACAAAAAATGAACTTGAGGGATAATGACCCAAAAGGATCTGATTTATAAAGTCCCTAAAGAATGACTAATAAGGCAGAGACATCGCCCCGATAAGGGCGGCTCCACAAACTAAACCCTCAAAATGTGCCCTATCCTAGAATAAAAAACTGAACCACATCACTTCATAAGAAAACCCGACGCGTTCCCCCTTTCCTATAACTCAGGGTTACTCAGGGGATAGAGAGTGATGGACATGATAACTCCAAAAATCACAAAATTCCTAAGGAAACTCAGGTATCAATAGTAATCGATAAATACAACCTGCTGTTTCCAAAGGTAGTCCGGCTCCTACTGATGATAAGGGCTGTATCACATGACTTTATATACCCTCTGTATGTTCACCTATTCTAGGTTTTTTGTGGGGTATTTGAATGTATTTTAAGGCATATCTATTAAAAGGTATACCTTAATTGGGATATTATTTTTGCTGTGATTTTTGTTTGGTAAACCCAATGCACCATATTTTTTCTGCAGTGTTTTGTTTACAGTGTAACCACCTCTACTTCATCTTAAAGGGGATTTCTAGGACTTTAATACTGATGGCCTATCCTTGGGTACCTACCTGGCACAGCTCCATATAAATTTATTTAAATTTATAAATACAGAACTGTGCCTACAAAGTAGAGACGTACCTGCTTATCTTAGAACTGTGACCCTCTTCAATCAGGAGAATAGGCCATTATATAGTAATGTAACTTATCTGCTTCACCATAAATGTGCTGTCTTACCATACATCTTTTTTCAGTGGGTAAATAAGTAAATTCCAGACACATTTGGTAGGACTACTTCCCCTGACAATTAAGGATTAGACATTTTGACATCCAGCATGTCTGTCCTTCCTTTCACCTTCATCTGCCATTGAAGAGAGCTAGGACAGCCTCATACACATTAGACAGTTGGGCAATCCCAATAAATATGGTAGGTTCAGCAAACTATGGATGGCCAGTGAGGCAAACCCCCCTTTATTTCTCTTATCACCTTTCACTCTTATGCTACTAAAATGTAAAATAAAATGCTATTGAACTAAAAATGATAATTATTTTGCATAATTCTTTTAATTAGCTCTCCCCTGAATAATTTTAACTTTGGTTTGATGGCTGGACTTCACAACCAAGTCGTATATAAAGCCAAAAAGCTAAAGATGTTGGCCAGCCCCAAATGGACAGATAAATCATCATCATCATTCCATCTTCATCCTCATTGTTGAATATCTAATCCTTTTATAATTTTCTGAGTTTATGATCTTTGGATTATAGGTGTGTCGACATCTGTAGGCTGCATTTAGTTTTCGTTTGTCCTTACAGTTGACCAAATAGTCATTTACCTGGGGATGACCTGTTCTGTCTGCTGTTTGCATATTAGGCATGAGTTCATGGTGTATTTTCTAATTTTTTTTTTTGCTTTTATAAAAAGGCATAAAACATGCATGGGGTAAAAACGCACGTGGTTTTTCAAAAACGAATGCATTTTTATAATGAACTCAAATCTGGAACACCTAGGTGAAATCCTGCAGAAACTTGAATTAACGTAATTAAAAAACACATGCTTATGTCTCTTTTGAATGTATCTCAACTGCAGAAAAACCCCACAGAACGTTAACTATATATATTGCAAAACTGACTGTGGGTCATAAATTATGAATGATAATTTGTCCGCTCACATACAGATGAGTTTGATTACAGTATAGCACCAGGATTTAATTTCCAAACATAATTAGTAGTCTGCTTTCCATAGTAAGAGGAAATGGTTTAATTCCAGTAAGTGTAGCATTGATTGAAACTGTGCATACACCCAACCCCACATCTGCCTACATCCATAACAGATGCCTCCAACCCTACATCCATAATAGATGCCTCCAAGCCCAAATCAGCCTATATCCATAACAAACGCTTCCAACTCCACACATCTGTCTACATCCATAATGGATGCCTCCAACCCCGCATCTGCTTACATCCATACATGCCTTCAACCCCGCATCGACCTATATTGTAGTAGATGTCTCCAAGCTCACATCTGCTTACATCTGTAGCTGCCTTTAGCCCCGCATCCGCCTATATTGTAGTAGATGCCTCCAAGCCCACATTAGTCTACATCCATAATAGATGCCTCCAACTCCACATCTACTTACATCCGTAACAGATAGTTTCAACCCCACATCCGTCTACAACCATAATAGATGCCTCCAATTCCACATCTGCCTATATTAACAACAGATGCTTCCAACCCTATGTCCACCTGTGTCCGTAATATACGCCTTCAACCCCATGTCTGCCTACGTACATAATAGATGCCAAAAAGCCTGCATCCAACTAAATCCATAAAAGCTGCCTCCACCATAAGAGCAGGTTGTGCAGCTAGTAACCTAAGAAGACCTGACCTGTTAGCAGGCTGGATAAAATGCTCCCGGTCACCTTCCATTTTTTTAAATATTACCTTTGTCCCTGTAGTAAGACATTAATGTGTTCTCATGAAACTTAAATATGCGTAACATCCCTGATAAATAATTATGTTCTCATGCCATCATGCAGTACCACATGATGTGATCAATGAGATTCCTTAAAGGGGTGTTCTGACCGTGCTGTTTCACAGAGCTGCAGCCAGCTTCAGACATCCTGGTTAGGCTGTGGGTGGTTCTATAACCGTGATTGGCATTTCAGCTGTTACACGGACATGAATGCTGGTGGATGATAATCTGTAGATCATATGTCTACAGAGCAGATAAGCTCCTGTGCTAGAGATAAAGCTCAGCAGGGAGTGACTACCCATGGTCAGATGGCAGCTTGGAGCAATCACATATGAAAAAAGAGCAGAGAGATGGTTGGTATCCAAAAAAAAAAAAACTTATGTACACTAACATTAGATACAATCTTTATCTCCTGCACAAAGCAAAATCAAAACAGCAATATACTGGTAATCTTTATTTACCTTTCCCAACATGTTAAAGGGGTTGTCTCACCATGCTGTTTCACAGGCAGCTTCAGATGCACAATGCCTCATTGGACTGTGTTTAGTTCAATAGCAGTGATTAGTATATTTAACTTGTCTATAACTAGCTGAGCTATTACAAATACATAAATGCAGGAGATTTGTGTAAACAAAGCTACAAGTGTTCTGAGAAGTGAAAACAATTGCTCATCTGTAAACAAACAAATCTTGTTAGAGATAAAGTCTCTGTCCCCTTAGACAATGGTAATATCACTCCTTATTCCCTGTCTTATCAGGAACGGAGAGCAGGACGTTAACCAGTGAAACTTGTGTGCACTCAGAACAGATATCTCTTTTCTCTTGACCAAGGTAACATCAAAAGATCAAAGTATTTAGAAAAAGTCTTCATTTACTGTTCCTTGTATATTAAAAATGAATCTTTGTAGTGAGACAACCCATTTAAGGACTCCTCCATGCACATTTTTTCCAGTATTTTTTAATGCTTGTAACACAGTCACGCAAGTCAAATATTTTTCATGACTTTTTTTTTTTTTACACTTATATTAGAACACTTTATTATAGAGAAGCATATGGGAAAAGTGCCAGAAAAACATGGTATACCTGCATGGTATGCATAAAAAAGTCACCGATTTAAAAGCTGCTAGAACCCAAAAGTTTAAGTGAACCTTTTAATATTTCACTATAGTCTTTATCTACCTGTGACATTTTTTTACTTCCAAAAAATGCAGTAAAAACCTTAAATAAATAAACAAATAAACATAACAAATTGCAAAGTGCAAAGTCAGCCTACGATATTATTTTATGTTAATGGTGTACCAGATAAAAGTATATTAATGACTGTAGATTTTACAGTTCCTTAATGTACAAGAGAATATTTTTTGCTTTTGATTGCTTTTATAGTATATTTTTATGTCATTGGTGCATAATGGAGCAATTGCTAAGTACATGGGAAATGGTTGTAGATTTTGTCTATCCCTAGTAATTTTTTTCATAATAAAAATAATTTATTTAAAATACTGTTTTCCTTAATGTACTTTAGTAATTTAATCAGAATAAGTCTAAATAAAACATCTGTGCTGTGCTCCATTTTTGCACCCTTCTCAAAAGGAGCATTTCAGGACTGGGGCAAAACATAATTATCCAAGTCTAATGACAAAACATAAGGGGAACAAACTTCACATGGGTCATACCTATCATTGCATCCGCTTTGCAATCGTAAAACACAAACATTTAGATCCATTATATCCAATGGAGGAATTAACAACAGGCACAATCCAAATAGGACTGTTTGCTCTATCAAGGTCTATGGGTCAACCAAGGCTATGTCTTTGGTATCCATTGAGGTATCTTTTCATTATTATTATTAAGGTACCTTGACAGATACCTCTGACATAGTTATTCAATAATGCTGTGTAAGCCCAGCCTAATAGGTACTGCTGTATGTATAAAAATCAAGTGATTTCAATTATCATGTTATTTAATCAATATGGCTGGCATTGGATGGAAAAAGTACGGTTTTTATTTTTTCAATCATGCTTTTATGTCAAGATATTCTCAGTCTCAGTTATGATTCAGGGTTGTGATGTATGGCCTGTAAACCCCACCCCCCTCCCTCCAAAAAAAAGGCACAGCCTGAGAAGGTGGGAGCGTAGTCTGTGAAAAGGAGTGGTGGCAAGCTTGGGGACAGGCCTTGGCACTAAAAGTTCTAGCTACACTACTGTGCCAAGAATGCCTACAAAGTGTAGTGAACACAGCTAAAGCCCCACCATTAAGACCAGGCTCATAATGCCAACACAAGTATTCCCATATTGCGCTCACCAGCGGGTACACATTAACATAGACAAAGAGTTCCTGAAAGATCACTGATGACGTCCAGGCTTAACAGTCCAAACTACTATAGATTTACACAGTGGCCATATAATAATTAGAATACGGTATAATGATCATAAGGTAGTTAAATGTGTTGGGCACTGGATGGTTCCTGTACAGAAACCTACTAAGATTTCTACTAAACAACCCTAGTTGAGCAGCCACTTACTTGTAACCATCACTTTTTGCTCTTTACTATCAGACAGAATTGAATCGGGCACAGGAAATCTCTAATTGATATTTTGGAGGATGTATGTGGAATTCTGGGACAGTGCACAGAATCCGCAATGTGCTCCCAGAATCCCCTGAAACGTAGTTGTTATGGTGCTGGGAGTTCAGATGTTTTTCCGAAGATGACTGCAAGCCATGAATTGTTACACTGGCCATATGGTGCCATCACTAAACTGATGTTCTATGAATCTGCACCACAATGTTCAAATTGCCATGAAATGTTCGTTACCATTCATTGTGATGTTAGGTAAATGTGATGGCTCTATATGGAGCTGTTGCTGTTTCTGCAAATAGTCAGGTCTATGAAATGTGCATTTGTATCAGATGCTTGCACATGTTTTCCCCTCGTTCTATGTACTTTTCTCAAGGGATATGTGACATTCTTAAATTGCATAGCCTCAGGTAATTTGTAGCAGCATTTCAATTAAGATAAACACCATCAGGAAGAATATCCTCAGTTTTTGGATGCAGGGCATTTTCTGCCCAACCTTTTGATTATGGTGCAAAAACAAATAACCTTGGACCTTCAAGTATATCCAGTTTCAGATGATGTTATTCTACGCGGCACAGGAAAGCCATTGCAAGTTTCCTGATAGCTGACAGAATGGTCTGTAATTCTCTGCCCAGTATTAGTGTGGACAATTAAATGCAACAGTATCACCCCAAATATTTATCGAGTTCTACAGTTTGACAAGGTAGATTATGTGCCAGTATTACCTTTTTCATACAGTCCTGTATAAAAGTAAGGACATCCCAATGTAATTTTTTTTATTTTTAACATACATGGATGTATCAATATTTGATCTTCTTGAAAGACGGACTGCAAAAATGTATAAAAACTTTCCATTTGTGGTTCAATTACTAATATATGGTGATTTTAATAACTGATAACTTCTTTCAGGAAAAGCTACCTCCACACCTCCAGCAGGCGTTTCTTATAATTGGGAGCTTGTTCTACTACTTTGCGATATTTGTGTGATATATATATAGTTTGTTAGTTAATGTAGGTAATATTCCCTGATCTCTAATGGGTGTAACATGTAACAGCAATCTCCAGAACGGGCAAACTCCCTTTTTGTTCTTGCATTATTCTTAACGTTACAGGAAAGAAAGAACCTGTTGGTGCCAGAGATTGACTGCTCACACGTAACATCTTCTAGAAGTAATGGCGTAGGCACATAGAAGAGAACTCTATAATTATAAATGTGTTGGTCTTGGGCTAGTACTGGCACAAGACTGAGCAAAACTTGGATCTGTTGCACTTTTGGAATACCGTAGATTCAATTTGCTACCTAATAGTGTCTTCAGTACTTTCTAGTTGGTTTATGTACCGTTTAGAGCTTTGATGCAGTAGGGTTCACTGAACTGTTGTTTTATACAGGTCAAATATTGTGAACTTTTATGATAATGAAACGCCTTGTTATTCTTCATCCATACAGGTGCGCTTGCCTTGATGTTGAAGATAAGTCTTTTCCTAGTTTAGAGGTTATGTATTTCACACCAGCTCAAGATTCAGTAAATCAAGAAAGTTTTTTGTCATTATAATTTATTTTTAAAGCATCATTAGTTCCAGGGCACTGTACAGTCAAGGAGTTTACATACATGATGTCAGGAAAAAGCCCGCCCCTCCGGCCCTCTCGAGGGTCGATGGCCTGACTTGGGGTGTATAGTGACGTTGCGCTGCCCCCTAGGGGTACACAATGTCAGCCAGATACTGTTTCACCGTTTACCCCTGTCCACACGGGTACAGGGAGACTCTGGGAGGACGAGTGAACACACTCCTCGTCCACGACCCTGAACGGCTGAGAGAGATTTGTTTATCCACACTGGTTAAATAAAAATCTGCCAGTCTAATAGGCTGCCACCAGTTTCAAGTTTAGTTATAAGACCGGTCCGTTACCGACTTATAACAAGGCCAGGAACCAGCCTTGGGGTAGCTATATATTATAGACCGAGTAATAGGCGGGTGAGGCTGCTGATCAAGGCAGATTAACTCAGATTAAAATCACCAATTCAATACGGTCCAAAGCTCAGTCAACAGTCATTAGATCACAAACATGTTAACCAAAAAAGACTCCAATGACAAAAAAGTCATAGGAAAATATATATTGACAATCTTTATTAATTCAATAATAAATATTAAAATCTAATATGTCACAAATAGTACAAATTTAAGGCTAAAAACAATTCAAAATAATGCCCATATCAAACAAGGCATACAAATCACACCATTCCTGAATATAGAAAGAATCTAAGGTTTTAAACCTAAATATTTAAACTTTAGTTTTAAAGTTCCTTATTTAGAGATCAAGTGATTAAAATAAAAAACACATAAAAGAGGGGCTACAATAATGCCACACCTCTCACCACAATACATTACCAATTGTAACGGGAATAGAGGAGATGCACTCCCAAAGGGAAAATGGGGATAGCCTCGACACGCGTTTCGCCAACTTTCAAAAAGGGGCTTCGGCATTGGTACGCAGGGTGACCGTCAGCGTTGGCCCCCGAGTTCACGCAAAACCCGGGGGTGGTCCATCCTTCTTGGGGACGGGGACAGGGGGAGGCCCACACTGTTGAACCCCTGCATGCCCCCAGCTTCAGCACTCTCGATCTCCTTGCGCATGTGCTGCTGCCTTCGGGGGGATCTGATTTTTCGAACCCGTATTGGGGGGGTGATCCCCGGTGTCCACTGAGGGACAGCGACTCCTCCTTCCCGGGACTTTGGGGGAACAATGCCCGAAGGGTGGAGGGTTGCCAGCAGCTTGGGGCCGTTGTCCTCCAGGACTGTCTGCAAATCTCCACATCCTCATGACCACCCCCCTGACCGGGGCGAGCAAATTTCCCAAAAGGATCCCTCTCAAACCCTTTCCCCGGGCAGGGTTTCACACCATCAGTTCACGGGAAGGCCTTTCCCTTTCCCGGTCGTGGTCCAGGTGACCAGTACGTGACTGCTTGAGTTCGGTGCACGACATATGGCCTTCCCCCGGGTTTCCGAAGCTTTTCCTGTGGGACGGGACCAGTCCCACGCTTTTTTGACCCACCTGGTGGTCCCTCCACAATGTTCTGGTCGACCACTGCTTCTGGTCGGGCCGGGGGCCCCTCCATATTTTTTTGTGCCAGCTGCGTCAAGGCCTCATTTTGTCACGACATACCAATGACCGAACCTCCGGGGTCCCTTTCCAGGGCCCCCTTCACCAGAGCCGGGGCCCCCGTACACTCGCACTACAGGAAACTCGAAAGGGGAAACCCCGTTGATCCTGTGGGAACTTCCCCCGGTAAGCAATATAGGTTGGGGAGGTTTCCGCCCCCCAGTCGTGCCCGTGGGTGTTACCCCAAACCTTTTAACATCCTTCAGGGTACCATTGAAACCCTTCCACAGCCTTTTAGTCTGTGGGGGGTAAGGCTGGCCCACCAGAAATTTTGCCCTTATCAGCTTACACAAGGACTCCTTTAAACCTGCGACATGAACTGGGTCCCCCGGTCAGTGAGCATTTCCTGGGGAAAGCCCACTCCAGAGAAAATCTCCAGTAAGGCGGTGGCCACCTTGTCGGCCCGAATGAACAACAGGGCTACAGTCAGTATGAAGCGTTTCCTGGAGCTGCTGGGAATGGACAGTGGTCCAATTAAATCCACAGCCACCGTCCTGAAAGGCTCGTCTATGATAGGCAGAGGTACCAGTGGGGCTTTGGGCCTCGGCCCCGCCTTCCCCACCTGCTGACAGGTGTCACACAAACAGCAGTAGGCAGCAACATCAGTCCCCATCCTGGCCAGTAGAAATGCTGGGCCAGCCTTTTCTTGGTCTTGGTGATCCCTAGGTGTCCAAACATCGGAATCTCGTGTGCAACCCGCAACAACTCCACCCTGAACGGATAGGGTACCACCAACCGTTGGTCCCTGGGCCACGCCTCCGGTGAACCCGGCCGGACCGTCACGTGGTACAGCCGTCCTTGGTCCCAGACTACCCGTGCGGTGTTTGAGTCCAAGGTTGGCTGTGCCGCCTGCTCCTTGAGAGCTTTCAGGCTGCTGCTAACGCTGCCTGAAACTCTCGACTACATGTGGCCAGTATGGATGAGACTGCCACGTCATCTGTCGGTTCCCTGGGACCTATCTCCTTGCCCTCGCCTACCCTGGTACTTACCTGGTCCGATGGGAGGATACCATCGGGCCCCTGAGGGGCCTCCTCGCCCTCCCACTGCGCGTGACAGCGGCCACGACCGCTCCCTTCCCCTCGGCATCTATATAAGTCGCCAGTCTGCTTGGCCTAACCTGGCCCTCCGACATCCTGTTTGTGGGGAGACCCTGCTCTGTGGCCTTACTTGGGAGCCCTGCCTTACCTGCATGCTCCCCCACCACAGCTGTCTGCCCCGTGTCTGTCCTGTCTGTGGGGAGACCCTGCTCTGTGGCCTTTCCTGGGAGCCCTTCCTCACCTGCATGCTCCCCCACAACAGCTGTCTGCCCCCTGTCTGTGGGGAGACCCTTACCTGTGGCCTTTCCTGGGAGCTCTGCCTCACTTGCATGCTCCCCCACCATAGCTGTCTGCCCTCTGTTTGTTCCTTCTGATGCCGCACCAGAGGACAACAAATCCCAGCAGGCTTGCTGGACACATCCTGCTGCCCTATTGCAACCTGCTGACCTTATCTCCTCTCCACAGGATGGAGAGGAACACACCATACTCCCCTTAGTATGCATGTTAACAACATGGTCCAAATTATTAACAGGGTTGGATGACACATTACATTTGGTGGGAGCAGACCTTGGGGCTTCAAAACGGGCTACCAGCCGCCTTAAGTCTTTCCCTAACAAAACACTAGCTGGAATGTTCGAAGATACCCCCACCTCCCGCACTCGCTGCCCGGCACCCCAGTCCAAATACACCTTGGTCACTGGCAGCCTCCAATTCCGGAGACAGCGCGGGTCTTTCCGGGTATCATGTCCTTTGGGGACACCAGCTCAGGCCGCACCACAGTCCTCTCCGCACCGGTGTCCAAGAGTCCCATGGCCACAGACCGGCCTATGGTGACTAGCTGGTAGTTATAAAGGGACCTTCCCCCACCCACAAACAAAACATTGGGGGGGGGGGCCTTGGAAAAGGGGACTGGGATGGGCCCTTCTGGCACTGGGAACATGTGGCCTTGAAGTGTCCCGGCTGTTTGCATAGGTGACAGAGTCAGGGTTCCCCCACAGATGTGGAAGCATGGGCTGGGGGCCCCCTGGGCTTAGGGGTAGAGACAACTGGCCCTGCGGGCGTCTAACCCCCTCTCCAGCTGGTGTGCTTCCTGGCCTCCGGTGCCCAATTGTTGGCATATTCATCCGCAAGATTTGCTGTGGCTGTGGCCCCCTCCGGTTTCCGATCACGAAGGTGCTGCTGGAGGTCCTCTTGGCAGTTCCACAAACACTACTCCGTGGCGATGAGCTCCTTCAGCTGCTGGACGGTGGTGATCTTTAACCCCGAGGTCCACTGGTCGACTGCGCTCAGGAGGGCCCGAATGTGGTCGGACCACCTGTCGGTCTGTAGGACCCCGCTGCAAACTCCGGAGCTTCTTCCTGTACATCTCAGGAGTGAGGTTGTACTGCCGGATAAACGCCTGCTTGACTTCCTCGTAGGTCATGGTGGCATCGCTGGGCAGGTCCCCGAAGATCTCCAGTGCTCTACCTCTGAGACGAGGAGTTAGAAACCGGACCCACTGGTCCTCAGGCACATGGTGCTGGAGGCAGATTTTCTCGAATGGCAGCAAGGTGTCCAGGTCTCCGCCCTTATCCAGCATGGGAAAGTCCTCCAGCCTTAACTTTGGGACCTGGGTCTCAGGAGGTTCTTGACTGGCCAGGATGGACTGTGCCTTTTGTAGCTGAAGCACCAGTAGTTGGTGGTCACGCTCACGCTGGCGTTCCTCTGCCCGCTCCTGACGTTCGGCAGCTGCAGCCGCTGCCCGCTCCCGGCGTTCTGCAGCTGCGGCCTCTGCTTGCGCATGCCGCTCTGCGGCGGCCTCCTCTGCCCGCTCACGACTTTCTGCAGCTGCAAGGAGGGCATTGTAGGCGTCCAGGTCTCCAGCCTCAAGCTTAACCAGGGCAGCTTGCAGGAGAATAGCTGAGGGTGAGCTGCCCACTGCGCAGTGCACCACCTGTGACTGGCTCCTTGAGGAGTCCGAGCTGGACTCCTACTCACCTTCAAAGTCCATAGCCTGGTCTGGGCCGAGCTCCTCCTAGCTAACTTCAGTGGCTGTTTCCCCCGGGCCTACAGCTTTGTCCTTGCCATGACCAGCCATCCTTGCAACACTTGGGTACTTGACACAAAAACTGCAGCCTGAATGCAACCAAAACCTTGTATTTGCACTCTGACTCGTCTAGTGCTGAGTTAATCTTAAGACCCCAGCAGCAAAAAAACCCCCTGCTGGTAAATCCTTTAGTGTTTTGGGAGTACTGGACCCGCACTCACACACACTATTGTCTTGATCCCACCGCTCTGCTACCAATCTGTGAGGAAAAAGCCCGCCCCGCCGGCCCTCTCGAGGATCGATGGCCTGACTTGGGGTGTATCGTGACGTTGCGCTGCCCCCTAGGGGTACACAAGGTCTGTCAGATACTGTTTCACCGTTTACCCCTGTCCACACGGGCACAGGGAGACTCCGGGAGGACGAGTGAACACACTCCTCCTCCATGACCCTGAACGGCTGAGAGAGATTTGTTTACCCACACTGGTTAAACAAAAATCTGCCAGTCTAATAGGCTGCCACCAGTTTCTAGTTTAGTTATAAGACCGGTCCGTTACCGACTTATAACAAGGCCAGGAACCAGCCTGGGGGTAGCTCTATATATTATAGACCAAGTAATAGGCGGGTGAGGCCGATGATCAAGACAGATTAACTCAGTTTAAAGTTTATAGATTTAATTAGCCTTGGAGGGCACGCTAGACAAATATATACAAAATGATGATAATATACAGATAAGAGTCAGAGGTGCAAATATAAGTATGGGTTTACAACTCAAAGGCAGTAAAATGTGTCCAGTTGCTTGTGGTTGGCTTGGTTCTGGGCTCACATGGGGGGGGGGGGCGCTGATGTGGCCTGGCTTCTGTGTGTGGATGCTCCTGGAAATGCTCTTAGGTAACCTCCCTCCTGGATGCAACAACTGGCCCCATCTGGGGCTCCTGATTATATCTGTAATGGGACAGCCCATGTGGCAGCCCACTAGACTCCCCCCACACACCCCTGGGATGATCTATGAACTCCTCCCATTCTTGCCATGCAATTTCTGACTGAAAAAAAAAACTGGGGCCCTACCTCCGGCAGGGCAATTGGCACAAAAACGGAACCAGTGACATCATCAGAACCGGCTGGACCTACACTACTCCCTGATACCAGACACCCCTATCCTAGGTGCTCCCTAAGTCCAGTTCTGAATTTCTTGGTCTCTCTGCGTCGTGCGAACGTGGGAGTGGTGACTGTGTGCGGGGAGTTCCATATTTTAAGCTATGAAACCGCCATAGACCAGTTATGAGTGGATCACCTATAAATCTTTATAAAATTTCGAGGCCGTTGCGGCTAGGAGCATTTTGGTCAAGTCTTTGAAGCTGAGGGTTTGAGCTAATTAATGGAAATGAGGGTTCTTTTGATGGGTCAACCTCCTGCTGTGCTAGCTTCCTATAGAAGGGCATTTCAAAGGTCTTTAGCTGGGTGTTAATTAATTGAGGCTTTCCTGGGAGCTGGGGCCATTTGTCAGATCTGACTAGTTATGAAGTTGAAGGAGAGATGACTGTCATATGAGTGAATTTTCCTCACAAATAACATATGTCAAACAAGTACAATGGTGATGATAAATGACAAACAACTGCCCTGCCCATGAAGGTTTACAATATACAAGAAAGGAGGAAAGAGGCAGAAGGTGAGGGGCAGACATGTTTGTGGGGTGGTGTAATGGTAGTGGGATTATTGTAGGTAATCCTGAAGAGATGGGTTTTTGGGTTGCTTTTGAGGCTAGTGAAAGTGGAGGAGAGTCTGAGGTGTTGGGACAGTTCCAGAATGTGGGGAAGCACAGGTGAAGAATCGTAGAGACTGTTATGTGAGGAGCTGTTAAGAGGAGAGCAGGAAAGAAGATCCTGTGAGGAGTGGAGATTGCATGAGGGATGGGATCTAGAGATTGAGGCAGAGATGTAGGGAGGGGAGAGGTAATGGAGGTCATGATTAGTAACTTGAACTGGATTTTTCCGGGCAATGAGTAGCCTGGCTAGGGATTGGCAGAGGTGAGAAACAAAAGAGTAGCGAGGAAAGAGGTACATCAAATCAGCAGCAGCGTTGAGGATGGATTGGAGTGGAGCAAGAGTGCTAGACAGGAGACCACAAAGAAGGATGTTGCAGTAGTCTATGCGGGAGATGGCAAGTGCATGGACAAGCATTTTTGTAGTATTGACGTTAAGGAATGAGTGGAATTGAGAGATATTTTTCAGGTGGAGGCAGCAGGCAGAGGCAAGGGCTTGGATGTGTGGTCTGAATGACAGGAGTCAGGTTATCCCAAGGCAGCGGGCTTGTGGGACCGTTGAGAGTATAGAGCTGTTAACAGTGATCAATCAGGTGAGGGGAGAGAGACAGTAGAAACATGATAAATTACGTTTTCTCCGTACTTCGTTATAGAAGGGAGGAAAAGGAGGATATAGACGATAGACAGGCTAGGATCCGGGAAAGTAGAGTGTTAACATCTGGGCCGGAGATGTAAAGTTGGATTGTCGTCAGCATACAGGTGGTACTGAAAGCCAGGTGATGCTATAAATTGACCCAGGCCAAGAGTGTAGATAGAGAAGAGTAGTGAACCCAGGAATAACCCAGTATTTGAAAGCTGAAGGATACATAAGAGTTGGAAAAAAAGACCTATAGGTTTTGGGAAAAACGCAAAATTGACATGTAGATGATGAAATTGATGTCTCAGTATTACACAAGGGTTTTTGTTCTAATTTTGACAGCAAAAAGGATAAAATCTGGTGATATCCTCTTCTCTGGGAGGGAGGCGGGGAAAGATTCTATACAGCACATCTATAGCATAGAGTTCAGATCTTTCCAGGATTTGAAGTGAACAAGTCTGCTTGTCTGCTTTGCTATTTTGTTTGGGGACAGTGTAGTTTCTGAACTGTTCGCAGGCTACTGTGGTGAAAGTGTATCGTGAGAGGACAGAGATAACCATTGCAAATTAACAGCATAGAGAGAGTCGGATACAAAGCTACACAAGGGCAAACTGCCACACTACAGGGGAGCAGCTCGCCGCCAAAATGAACCAGGGGGCTACCAAACAGATCTAGAACAACAGTGACTGTTTGTTTCATTAAACATTGGTTGGAAAAGCATAACCAAAAATTTCAAATAGTACCCAGGCCCCTTTATTCTTTAACTAAATTGAGCATCTGTAGAACCACCGTGATCTATCTTTGCTCTATGGACCCTACCCCACACCATCTTCAGCAGCTGTGGGATGCGCTGCAATCAGCATAGCTCCAGATACCTGTGACAATCTAATGTGTTAACTGCCACCCTGTCCAGATGCCACACATAGTGGTTACTCTGTGTATTAATAATGTGACTCGACTGTGTACAACAAATCGCCATCAAGTTTCTTTTTTTTTCTGACTTTTAACTAATAAAGAATATTTATAATACCTATGAAAATTTTCTTGTATTCTATTCAGCTCAGGTAAAGAATGATACAGCACTGATTTCTTCTCCTCTCACAGCTGGAGGTTTGTTACAGTTGAATCCAGTCTTCTATGAACTCCTCCAGAGCACAGATCCGTCTCCCTTCTATGCAGGAGCATTAGGCCACCAAGCACAATTCTGCAGTTTTCTGATTATAGAAGCAGCTGCAGTGTCACTGAGGAGCTGGTGGCTGTGCAGAGTGAAATGTTGCCGGCCCCTTACACGCGGGAGCATTAGGCACCGAGGCACAATTCTGCTGTTTTCTGATTGTAGAAGCAGCTGCAGTGTCAATGAGGAGCTGCTAGCTGTACAGAGTGAAATTGTTGCCGGCCCCTTATTCTGAGTGAGAGGCAGGAATGCACGCTCCCATGAATACGACCAGGGGCCGAACAGAATGTAAATTAGTAGAGCCGTCAGCCAATGAAGCCATAAAGCTCTCCACAGCGCTGCTCCTCCCTACATCTCCTCCCTAGTCTCCGTCTACCGCTCTACCCGTGCTCTCCGCTCTGCTGATGATATCAGACTACATTCCTCAATCATCCGAACCTCCCATGCCCGCCTACAAGATTTCACACGTGCGGCACCAATTCTCTGGAATATGCTACCGCGGGCGATCAGGCACATTCACAACCCTCACAGTTTTAAGAGGGCCCTGAAAATACATCTTCTCGGTCTGGCCCACCAAGATCCCTAACTGCTATCACACACATCTGCCACTCCCTGCACTTGGGCACTCACAGGCACTTATCTGTATATAGATGTACTGTCAGGGTGGCAGGTTCATCCATTTTTCATGTAAACCACCCCCTATTTATGAAACATGGCCGGACCATTGTAAACTTGGCACTTCTTACCGTATGTTTCACCCATACACCCTAATAGATTGTAAGCTCTAACGAGAAGGGACCTCACACCTTGTGTCTCATTTGTAAGTACTTTTAATGTGTAATGACTGTATGTTTACCCTTCAATTTGTAAAGTGCTGCGGAATATGTTGGCGCTATAGAAATAAAGATTATTATTATTAATGAAATGCAAGGAGGTGGGATCCAACCGGCACTGGGGAACAGTGTTTACACAAAATGAACATAAGGCAGACTGTGAAAACAATACAGCTGTGCAAATGACATCCAATTGCAAAGTTGATTGTTTTCACTGTCCCCTTATTCTGAAGACCATTTAATGAAATGATACAACCCTTTAAGCCACATTCTCCATCATATTATCTGCACATCATTACAATACTTTTTTTATTTTAAATATTTCAAATTTCTATAAATACATATTAACATTATTTAGAAAAATAGGTTATACAAATTAAGATGCAGTATGTTTCCGAGGACAAATCTTTAATATTTGGGTCTCTCCTTAGGGATCTGGGCATCTGGCAAATATGTTGCTGTTGTTCCTCAGTTCTGTACTCATGGATTAAGAGGTAAGAATTTAAGCTTTTAGGACACATGAACAGTATGAACATGATGGCCCTAAACATGTTGATTTATTATAAATGTATGGTTCCAATTACAGAGTATTCCCTCTAGCCCCTAAACCACTAGAATGTCTATTCTCCTGAGTTATGCAGCATCTAAATGCAGGCATTCTTTACACATTGCAATATAATTTTACAGTATTATAATTGCAAATCAACTAGACTACAGGTCAAAGTACACATTTTATATCTGTAGCAAGCCAATTCACTGAATATAAAGTAGAGCATACACGGACATACAAAACGCCTATGTCAAAAACATCTAATTCAATAGTGTCTACTCTAGACATAGCATACACATGTTGAGATCCATACTACATTTTGTCCATAGAACAGTCATGTTAATGAGATATATGTTAAGAAAAAAAACCTACTTCACTTGCAAAAGCAGAACAAGAGTCAGTTAAGCCTTGAAGCTTGGGGCAATTGCTATTAGTGAGCTCACAACAATCACCAGTGATTCATTTTTTTTCAGTTTAAAAGAAAACAATTATATTCTAGTGATGCAATACTGATTGTGCTCCTGATCTAATAAATTAGCATTGCAGGCCGCCTATAGCACACAATGGTGCACCTAGTTAGAACAATTCTTCATGGGTGATTTAGAATGTAGGAATGAACTGCAGGTAATTGCCAGGACAATTCAGGACTTTCATGGTATGCTACAATGTTACAGCACATATGGTGCTCAGTTCTTATAATAGATTACACTCACATTTACACAAATGTCGAGTCACAGTAAAATAGTTTGTCAAGGATTCCACCAGTCTTCCCTTGTGTTAAAAAATACCACGTTTAAAAGAGTAGTATGTGACAAACTGTGGTACTACTGGCCAGGTGCTTTGTACTGGGTTTAGGTCCATGACCTGAAAATATCCTTTTTTCATTTAAAGGAAAAATATAATGTGCAGTTTAAAGGGGTATTCCCATCACATGAATTAGCTTTAAACATGTACGCAAAGGTAAATAAAGAACATTATTACAAATACATCGCTATACTGCTTTTGCTTCATTTCAGAGTTAGAATAGTTCTTATTTTCAGCTGGTTTCTGCTCTAGAAGCCTTTGCCCAGATGGTGACATCACTCCCTGCTGTGTCTTAGCAGCACAGGAGCTTGATTATCCTTCTTATTGACAAACTTCAACCCTTCAGAGCTCTGTAGCCTTGTGCCCTGCTGTTAAAACCCCCCATTACCAATGTTCCTCCAACAGAATTAGCTAGGGATAGCAGAGTTGATATGGCAATCACTGCTGTAGAACCACCCACAGCCTGAACATGTAGTGGGAACCTGACTGTGCAGAGCAGGCTCTGTGAAACAGCATGGTGCAAAAATCCTGTAAGCAACTTATATGTTATTGTCATCGGCAGCTCAGAAAATCATACTTGACACAATTTTATAGACACTTTAAATCCTTAAAATCAAAATCTAACAGGAATTCTATTGTTAAGCTGTAAGCAGGCATTAAAAAGCAGTTTCTAATTTACCGCTGTAAATATGATAGCTAGATTTAATACAATAAAATCAATCTTTGCTGATATCTAGTATCTGGGAGATTAGAAGTGATGTCTCAATCACGCTAATATAGTTAGATACCAGTTTATCTTGATTGCAGTCAAAGGGAGAATGCATGTCTAGCTGATGAGGAACAAACTCCCGTTCTTCTGGTTCTCTAAACTCTAATTATCATAGACTGCAGTAACGGCCTGGATTTATCAGCTCAGAACCGGAGCCAGTCATGCTTGCGTACCACGCTCCATTCTGTTCTGTGGGAGTTCCAAGTACAGCTTAACACTATACTATTCTGTATTTGGAATTCCCATAACACTGAATGGAGAGTCGTGCACAAGCACGACCAGTTCTCCATTCTGAGCTGTTTTGGGGGCCTTTTACCAAAACAGGTGCAGGTCCAAGAATTGGGACCTGCACCTATCAGACTGATGATATATCCTGTCGATATGCCATCAAAGTGAGTGGGAACACCTCTTTAAGAGGACCGTTCAGCTCTTTTCATATGTCTCTTATAGTAATTGGCAATAAATTCTGGAGTTTCTGAATTGAAAATTGTTCTTTTCAGTCCTAACAATGTATGAATAATTTGACAACGGAGTGTTACCAGCTACCTTGTCAATAGGTTATGTCCGTAAACTAAGTGGACACTATGTAGAAGATATCCTTTTGGCAAGGGGGAGGCAACATCATGTTGACAACTTATTACGCATTACCAGAAGTAATCACAGAATAAAGGCAAAATAAAGAATAAGAAGAAAAGAAGATACAGAATTGTTGCTGTCCAAGGAATATGACCATTTGATGAAATACAATCCAGGAAATATGATAGGTCCTTTTTACTCGTTTGCAGACTGCTGAATGATTTTAAACATCCTGCTGGTCCGCAAGTGACTCTGCAAGTACATTCCTGAACATCCTTGTAAAGTCACCAATTGCAGGAGTGAGAGCTGGCTGTCATGTACCATATATAGTATTAATGTTTTTTAATTCATATATTTCGTGTTTGCAGAGTGCTGCTGTGCGTTTTGTGTGTTGCATCCATGACAGCGTGTACCTGTGTAATTTTATATTGTTTGGATCTGCTAATCATTTTTGTTTCATTGGACTCTATGCATGGGGAGTGTGCCTCTATTTTAGCCTAGCACTCAACACATCCATTTAAAGCTGTTTTTAACCAGAACACAGTCGCTTGTCTTGAAAAATGGAGATCTGGTTTAGGCACAAATAGAGGTAAATCTGTGTAACATAGGTTGCCAAGTGAACTAAAGTTACCTTGCCCCTGGTGGTGTGCCACCACAATTTGACTAAAATACACAGAAAAAAAATCACAGATTTCCATGTATATGATATAGAGCAGTAATGCACTTTAAAATCACATATTAAATGTCTGACTATATTTCAGTGTCTGCAGACTGCTTCTGCATTTTTTTATTCCACCTTATGTGGGTGGCATAATTTGCAAATTAAAGAAAGAAACCTCAGCAAAACAAAAAAAGCCCAAACCACAACTTTTAGCCTCTCCATGGGTGGCCTAAAACCATATATCACCATATAAAAACAATCATAATTAAAAGTGGGATATGTACTTTAAAAAAAAAAATAAAAAAATTGCATAATATATATATATATGGCTTGAAAAAGACTCCATTGTGGGGTTGAAACGTTGCTGGTGTATGGGTGAAGAAACTACACAGAGTTTCCTTTAATTGGACGGAGTACTGTGGATTTTTCTCTTTTTTGATACGGGGGTCTTGGTCAGGACTGTTCCGCGGGCACCCACTGCTGTTTTTTCTTCATAAGAGTGCTGTATTTTTTCTTCTTGTTATATATATATATATATTATATATATATATATATATATATATATATATATATATATATATATATATATATAATCTGATCTCAAACAGTTTAAAGGGTGATTTGGAAAGGAAATAAAGTTACATATACACACAGAGAGAGAGATACGGAGTTTGTCCTTGAAGATGTATAGTCCAGGAGAGGAGAGTCCTGTATGCTTTGGTTCTTTAGTGCTTTTTTTGCACTACCTAATGGAATTACTTTGTCCGTACCAAGGCAATAACGTTACTGATCTACTTATAGATTTAGGGCATGTCCCCACGGCACGGGTTTTCGGACGGCTTTTCAGCCGGTTTGCGGTTTTGCAGACCGCCTGAAAAACCGGACGAAAATGAGCACAGTTGTGCTCTATGGAAAACCCGTGCAGCAGTCCCCACTGCACGGGTTTTCCGCCCGGCGGCAAACCATTGAGCATGTTCATTCTTCCGTCTGGTTTCTGGACGGAATATGAACACCTCAATGGGAAGGGGGAGGGCTGTTCTCCGCTCATCGGGGGCCGTGGGGATGGCCGCAAAACCGGACAAATAGTATTTGTCCCTTGTCGTGGGAACATGCCCTTAACTGGGAAACACAGCTACCCTGTTTCCCCGAAAATAAGACAGTGTCTTATATTAATTTTTGCTCCTAAGGACAAGCTAAGACTTATTTTCAGGGATGTCTTATTTTTTAAGAACAAGAATTCACATTTATTGTTGAACAAATAATCAACATGTATTAATATACTGTAGTGATTTCATCACAAACATCAGCATAAGCAGCCAAACTCTAAATTACATAAAAAAAAATGCACTGTGTCTTATTTTCGGGGGTGTCTTATTTTCAGGGATACAGGGTATATAAAGAGCTGCAAGCCTGCTTCTTGCCTTTTTAGGTTTGCGTACACAGTGAAATGATGCAGCATGAACAACTTTCAATTACAAATTCCATTTTATTTATTTTTATCCATTCAAACTTACTGGATCCCACACTTGATCTAATGAAAAGATTGTCACTGAATGAGTAGAAAAGGGCGAGCTGTACCGGCAAGCCAGTAGACAAATTCTTGATTAAGAAAGATGTGGATTGTAGGTTCAGCTCACAAACAGATCACAAAGTACAAACAAATCTTTATGCAATACAGACTTACGAAACAATACAGTTCTTTTTTTTCACAAACAGTTTCACAGAATTTTGCACAGCAATCTTGTAGAAAAAGGTAAAGGCTATGCAACAACAAAATAAGTTGAAGTTGTTTAGTTTACATTATTACTTTAGAACCGTCTGGGGGATGCACCAGACACTTATTACCAACCATTTTATCAACATGATTTGGTGCTACAACTAATAACCAAGGTAGAGAGTGGTAAAGAATCACTAGACTACTAAGAAGAAAAATCTGCACCTACTTAAATGATAGGAAACCAGAATTGTAGATTTCTCCTATTACACTGTCTGAAAATGTCTGCATATTTCGGATGCTGTCTATGTTCCGCTGGATATTAACATATTCACATAGAACGTAAAGAAACACATTTACGAGTGGTGTAACATCAGCTCCACTGAAACATGACATCAATTGTAAAAATGTCTGCTATCTGGTAACCAACAAGATATTTTTATTTTCTTCTTTTAATTTTCGAGCCAGTGTTACTTAGAAGATTAAAAAAACATGGCAACATCATTACAGAAAACACCAGCAGTTTTGTACATTGTATCGCACATCTGCATCATTCACGTGAATGTGGCTGAGCTGCACTCTCTACATGGGCCATGGACAAGGGTGGCACTATTTCTGAAATGGAGCTGCCATTTTTCTAATCTCATACAAACATTTTACTTTTTCAGAGCTAATCCTGGATCCTACCATGTATGTTTTACTGGCAATATATAGTTCCTCAAACTAGTCCCTCACTTTTTATATTTTCCCTTAAAGTGAAAAACTATGCAAGGAGAACTCTAAGGATAATCTGTTATGAAGTGCTCCGGCATCAAGATGGAACCCATGTCTTCTTATAATCTATTAACCACAATTACAAATATTTCCCTTACCCTGAATTCTCTTCAGTGCTGCAACAGTACAATCAATGTGAAAAAAAAGAAAAAAGGTACTGCAGAAAACGTACGAAGAGTTGCAGATTAAAAAGTCTTCAGAAAAGTATTCCTCAACCACTCAGATAAAATCAAGATAGAGAAAAGCTAGTCATTGTGAGAGACCCGGCATCAATTATCCGGCCACCAAGTTAAGCTTACTTTCCAGATACACAGTTGAAAATAAACGTCTCCTTAGGACTAAAAAATATATATTTCTTTATATATATATTTTACTACATAACCCAGCAGCCTTTATACTTGCGCAAGTTTCTCATCCCACAAAAAAGGTAAAGCAAGGTCTACAAAAATAGCAATTAATTCTAAAAATAGTTGCTGATTTGAGTTTCGATAAATTACATTCAGATGTAATATAGCCATTTCTAAGGACCTATGCAGTGGCAGGTGGCTGTCATAGTCTGACGGCCATTCAGTGCATCAGAGTTGTATTGACAGCTTGCTTGGTATCAATATCTTGTCTGATATTCGTGGTGCCAGCGGTTAAAGTCGTTGTAGAAAAGTACAATGCTCCCTGATGCCATGCCAGTCATTATACACCTGAAAGTAGTAATGAAATAACATACGGTCAATCATATATTTTATATACATACACTTAAGACCCAGACAAATCTACATTTGCATTAAAAATAATTAGACAATGAATATTATGTCGCCACGTTACATTAGCTGCTAACTCCCATTTATTCCCCTCATATAACCAAAGTGGATAAAAGTGTCTTTGGGTAATAAAAAATATACAATTTCGCTAGGACTTACAGAATAAGCTGGGCTGTGCCTACAAAAGCTTTTATGAGACATGGAAGATGAAGGTTTTACTTGCAATAAAATAGCTTGTTACAGAGTCTACATTTATTTCTGACGAAGCTGTACTATAGGTTTTAATAAGCAAATACTTATATGTGTAAAATATAGAGCCTTCTTTGTCCTCTGAATAACAGAACTCAATGACCAGCGAACCAAATCTTACCTTTGGTCAAAAGACATGGCCATGGATCGAATGCCAGCATCACAGCCTGGATAGGCGAAGAGATGTTTCAAGTCACATACTTGCCATATCATGACAACTCCACTGTCTCCTCCTGTTAGCAGGTACTGTCCATCTCGACTCAACAGTATTGCCTAGAAGGGTCAACACGTAAGTAGTTAGAAGCATTGTTATAGGTATACAGAAATCATTATATATTGGAAAAATCCTTCGATGGCACATTCATATTTCTCCTGATCACATATTACAAAGCATTTTAGGAAACAAGAAGGAGATGTGAAAGTAAAAGCATTTGAGGCATTTCTGTGGATATAAGAAGGCTTGTTCAGTCTGAGAGCTGTACATGAGCGCCACAAACTTGTCTGGAAAGTTTTGTATAGCAAGAACAGAATGTCTATAAGCTAAGATAAGGGCATGTCTTTAAGATATGGTTTTACTGTGATTTGATATTTAAAAACAGTCAAAATCCAAATGCAACTCATTCCCATAGACCTCAATAGAAAATCTGATTTCAATTCTGGATTTCAAAACCTCTGCTTTGATCAAAAAAACCTTGGCCCATGTTCAGTAATCCAACGTATTTCACTCAGAAAATGACAGATAATTTACTATTTCATTAAATGGGATGGCCGAATCTGAAATCGCAAAAAAAGTTCAAATAAACTAAAGCCGAGTGTAAAACACTGTTCAAATACTCGTCGTATTTGTCCTTTGCCTTGTGGACACAGCCTTAATATATTTACAACATTAGCCAGCTGTGCCATTATACTAAATATGATTTTTCTATATAAATAAAAAAAAAAGTATTTTTCAACCATTTTTATTCAAAAATTTTTTAAAAAATTCCAACTTGTAAATAGAAGCACTGTATAAAATTACATGACTTTTTGGAGTTAAGAAGAAGCAAAGTAGGGTAAGCAGCAGCAGCTAAATAGAGTTAGGTCCTATGAGTAGAATACCTGATATAGGTTTTAAAATCATGATAGGTATCTGAATACATTTAGATTATAGCTGCTGATAAACACATGAAAATAAGAAAAAACTAAACTAGAACAAATTTAACATAATGGAATTGATCTAAAGTAGAAAAGAATATATACTGTAGGTATTCGGGTTGAAGTCGACCCTGTAAGGGTGAGACAATGAAGGATAAATACTAATTTAAATGCTAAGACAATGGTTACATATGGTTAACAGGATTGGATGTCTCTAACCGACCTAGGGCACTTTTATTTAGAGGAAAGATACCAGGAGGCATACAAGAAAGGCTGTATAATATGAATTTTTTTTTTTATCATATCCATTGAATTTTATTCTTGGGATTTTCCCCTTTTTCCTTTCCTTGTTCACTTTAAAAAGCAGTGTAAAAACTGTAAACATATGGACTGCTTGACTTGCTTCCTTAAGAAAATTACCAAAAAACACGAAAATAGATCTTTACTTGAGGTTTTAAGCAGAGCACACAGGCTGTCCTAATAATTTCATTAAACTAAAAAGGCTTATGAATTGTCCAGACAAAAATAATCCCCTCCTCCCCTCAAAAAATGTTTTAATTTTAAATAAGGTGAGACAGAGAAAAAGTAACTGAATGAAGAATATCATGTAGGACAGATATATAATAAAAAGTGGAAAAATTGAGCGAAAGAGAAAACTAAGAAAGGAGGGCTTAAAAGAGGAAACAATAATATTTATTAACTGTAAACATGATGAAATTTAATTTTCCCACTGTATTTCCATAAAAGACAAAAAAATTATATATTTCAGTATCTCGGGATAAACCGGTAGCAGGATTGTAGTTCGTTTTATGTCTGCTTTATGTCGCTCTTGATTTTGGGAATACATTATCAGATTTGGGCTCCTCTGAAAAGTGAAGAAGCACAAAATGTCCTTCTAATTCTCTCTACAAAATTTACACCTGATACAACTTTCCTGACTATTGTAATGTTTGACAGCAATGGCAGTCAGTGCTGAATACACAGATGTGTTAGCACGAGCACGTATCCCTATACAGATACACTGCCATAGATTATTACATAAACTAAATCAATACTCATTTTGATCCCTTGTTTGCTCAGCTACGTTCTCCTGAGGCTATTTTTGAATTGCAATTATTACCATGACAAATAATTATTTGCTACACTTAGAAAATTCATCTGAAGAAAATCCATTAACCTCTCAGTCACGGTTCAGTGGCTTTTTATATTCTAGGCTTTTTAAGGGAGAAATTCTATAGTAAGAGGCAAATTAAAGCCATTAATCTTTAACCCTTCTATAACCTGAGAAAATGATTCCTCTGGTGTTTTTACCATATTACTGCCGTAGATTTAGATTATCTAATTTGTGGATGTGTTGTAGGGGTTCAGGACATTCAATTTTCCTTCTTGAAAGATTGTGAACTATAATTTTCTTATGGTGTTCATAATAGGAAAATAAACTTTGTATTGAATTTTACATTTAAAAACAGTCTTGTACTGAATGTCCTACAGATCTATTGATAACTGCCCGTTTGTGTCAATGGATGACACAATGCAATTAATTCCTTTGGCACTAATTATAAGCAGTAAACCTTAACCCCCCCAAAAAAAAAATCTGTCTCGCCAAATGATCCTCCGTTGTAAAATGCATGGACTTGGGTATAGATATTGTATCAAAACACATAGATAAAGAAAGATTTGAGTCTACCATTCACCTCTAAAGATCTTCTAATTTCATTTTGGTTCCATGACATTCTGAATCAGATATATGCTAATGACATTTTGGGCTTTACTTCCCTTAGTGATCCGAACACCAAATCACCTGTATAGGTCATGTGATATAGATGCTCAATGACCAATCATGAAGAATACAGGAAAACATACAAAAGGCATAAAAAATATAAAAACATATTTTGTACATGACGAACAGAGAACTAAAATAAATTCTTAATAATCAGAAACGTTGAATCGAATCATGTCTACGATGTAAGCAATTCAGCACTCGCATTGCTAGTATAAAAATTGAGATTGCTTCTCAGTTCATTAGTTTCCTCCTGTGGTCACCTCCATCAAATGATGGATTAACCTGGTCTATACCATGCACTATTAGCGTACTTGTATCACCAGCATGTTTTCGCACAAGGCTGTTACCAAATAGGACAAAACGTTTGTGGTTAAAACGCATCAATAAAGAAAATTACTCATAACTTTATATACTGTTCTTGGGCCAGTATCTCAGGTATAAAAAAAATGGATCACTCAACTACTCAACTAGACCATTTCATAACTCATCATAATATCCAAAATAAAGTGGATGATGGCAATCAGGATACCAGGTTTCCCCAAAAATAAGACATCCCCCGAAAATAAGACATAGTGCATTTTTTTATGCAATTCAGAGTTTGGCTGGTTATGCTGATGTTTGTGATGAAATCACTACAGTATATTAATACATGTTGATTTTTTGTTCAATAATAAATGTGAATTCTTGTTCATGGAAAGATGAGACATCCCCTAAAAAGAAGTCTTAGCTCGTCTTTAAGAGAAGAAATTAATATAAGACACGGTCTTCTTTTCGGGGAAACAGGGTAGTAGCATATATTCATTACATGCAAGCCTACAAGTTTTAAGTAGGTTTTTGGGACAATAGTAGCCAAATGAATTCCTTTATTCAATAGTATATACCTTTCTATTTCTAAGAGGTGAAGCTTTACAAAGACTACAGACCACAAGGGGATTAAAAAATATAAATAATATAAACCCAAGTATGATTATATCAAGAAAAAACATGGCTTCTTGCTGAGCATTTAGGACAATGTTTCAGCCAGTGTGAGAAGAATCCAACACATGGTGCACCTATGCAGGACCCATCTATTACATTCTACAGGCCATTACTTTTTCCTCTTATATCGTACTAAAGTATAATGATTTAAACTCTTTAAGAAACAAAAAATGAAAACCTATGTGACGTAGCATAGACATAAAAGAAATACAAATCAGCTTTGTTCTATACAGCCATCTTCATTCTGCGGTAGATAAATACAACCATGCTATGTGGAATATGGCCTTATTTCCCATATCTGTTTCTCCATAGACATGACATATAGTTGCTATAAGACTAACCTTTTCAAGTTAGGAAAACACATGATATGTAAAGCTGATGAGTCAGAAAATCTTAATGTGGACTGTCTAACATCAAGTGGCAAGGGGGAGTGAAGGAGGAAAAGATAAGAATAAAGTGAAGAAAGTAAATAAGATCACAGGCCTTGTATAGGGAGTTATACAAATCTAACAGCAGAAAGATAACAAATATGTCAAGAATATTATAGGGAAGGAGCTTTACAGAGAACTGCAGAATCCAGGGAAATCATGGGAAATATATGATAATACTGAAGACTCCAAAAAATATGAGCCTAAGAGGAAACTGTTTTAAAACATAAAAGTCTGCTACAGTTGAGAATGGTATGCTGGATGTCTCCCCCATAATTCAATGCTTTGATGATGGGCCACAAATGAATGCATTATCATATGGGGAATTATAGCCATACAAAGAGCTTCTAGTACAGAAACCTTCTGAGGCTTGTATCTGAAGAGTACATCCATTCCATTAAGACTGGCTAGCACAATCGCCGTGATCCCCACCAGTTCTAAGCCTATTTTCACACGATGTATTGCGACGAGGGCCCTTAGCCCGTCGGCCCCATTGCCATGCATTACTCATGGCGCGTATTCACAGCAAGTAATTGACATGTCACTTATCTCCACGATCGTATTGTACGTGCGAGGAGAGAAGGCGTAATCCATAGTTCTCTATGAGAGCTGTGAATTACCGTAATTTCGGCGCACAACTTGCCCGTATTAGAGCGCAAATACACGGTGAAATGCACGCCGAAATTACCCCATGTGAGCATAGCCTAAGAATTAAGTGGCCATGAGAACAATGTGATGGCGTGACCTAGTGATTTCTCATCTCTTCCTATAAAATGAAAACCCTTGTCAGAAGTGGAGAATGGTGGTTAGATCTCTGCTCACTACAATTATTGGTTTCCTGACAAAACTTGGATGGAAGGAAATCAGAGCAGCACCTAAATCATCAACAAGAAATTATTACTACAGACTAAAAGTGGAAAACCCCTTACAATATGGGTATACAATACAATAAACCATTGTATAATCCCCCATAGTGTCCCTCAATATAGTTCATCAAGAAACCTGAAACCCCAGCCCTGTCTGGGAGTGACTTTCCGCGGTTCAATTGAACGGTTTACAAACATGAAGGGTGAAATATACAACAATCGGCTATGAAATTGATTAAATATATGTATATTGTTCCTTCCTCTATCATATATATCAACCACCAGAACTTGTGAAATGCACACACGGCCAATTGCTCCGACAGTAAGACATTTACAACAGCCAGCACTAGAAGAACGCTGAACAAATAGCTTCACTTATGTTGCCGAACAACATTGCTGCCATAAGCTTCTATTATTTACTTAAACCCAAACAAAGAAATCTCTTCTCTCCAGTAGATTATGGCATGTAGGCAGCTACTGTGCCCTTTCCAATCTCCAGACAAAGCAAATAATTGGATCCCATGGGTTGCAAGAGCTAGTGTCTTTGCCTCAGGTAACAGCTCGGTTTAAGGAGTGGATTTCCTTTCCATCCAAGTTATTCATTTTGACGTCTAAACATTGCATGGTAGATGTGCTTTGACGTGCTGTTGGCTGGGGCTCGAGTGAGCAATGCAGCATTTAAAACAAAAACAGGTGTATAACGTTGATTAGGCTGTGAGTATCCCCAGGCAGTCTGGAGGTCTCTAGGTAGTTTTCATGAGCAGGCTACAAGAAAGTAAATTAGAATTCTGTCCTGCGTCTGATGATTGTAAATTGTTACTTTTGTCGACATCCTGTGGGCTTGGGCTTACCATGACACATGAAACACAACCTGTTTAACTCCCCTCATTCAGTCAATGGCAGTCGGACTTGACCTTAGGTTTCCTTGGCTTCACCTCTAGCACCCTCCCCCCTTCCTATTACTTGAGAAGCAAGCAGTGAAAACATCAGTCTGCCACATCCATGGGCAGGTATTACACATGAGGTGGGGGGGTGGGGAGCCGGACTTTAATCACACAGTTGCCACTTGCCTGCCAGCATGATGAAGTGCAGAAGCAGATGAGGAAAAGGGGCTGTGGATTGTTTAACTCTAAAACCCAACAGGGACTGCTTTGAAAAAAGGAAAGGGGGGAAAAAAACATGTGGCTGCAGTACACATGTGTTTGCCTGGACCGCGGACTTCCCCAGCCTCAGGCAACAAACTCTAGCTCCCAGCACACATTGAAACACAGCAGAAACTGTTTTAGCTGGCAAGGGATTTCAAGATATTTTACAGATTTATTAGCCCGACTGACAACATAATCACAACTGAAAGTGACAGATTATGAACATTATTATTGCAAACTGGGAAAAAAAAACAACAGTGGACCCAACAAAGCTAAAAGTGGGGAACCTGCTCCCATGACCATAAATAAGGTCCTACAGAGTATTTGTTTGAGATCAGTCTATACACTAGATATTTTACTGGCAGGATCTCCTAAGGCAAAAGACCTGAGGATTTTTACGTTGTTCTGTAGTGACAACCATATCACACAGAATTGTGATCTCGGCCATTTGTTCATCTTTAGCAGAATGCTCTGTAATAGGTTTATTAATTAGTGGAGAAACAAGCAGAGCATCAACAATGGTGTCTTCCTCCTTCATACAGCTTGAATGCCGCCAATGGCCCAAAAACAAAAAATAAAACAACATAAATAACAATTGGTTGGGGAACGACGCCTTTCCTTTCAATGAATTTTTTGGGGCCAGGCTCTATGTATTGCTCTCCAGTAGTCTTGATTTGTAAAACAACACCCTGTATATCTAAGAACTGTAGGAAACAAAGACACAAACCGGTCCAGCTGAATGGCATCGTAAAAGTTTTCACGGCTGACTTTGCTTTCGGAATAGTATAACAAAACAAAAAGCATAGCCTTCCCCATGTCGTTATCCCATTGTTCCCATTTGATCCCAGAGGTCAATGGGGTTATCCAGGCTTAATGGGTTTACATTTGTTAACTTCCCTCATACTTCGGCTGTGGAAATACAGTGCTACCTGTTTTTCTGTGTCATGGGTGTTAGAAACACATGATCGTTCTTCTCAGATGGAAAAGGACATTCACATAAGCTTATAGTGCTCAATTGTCATCCCTGTACACCCTCAACATTAAGAATAATTTGCAGGGGGGAAAAAAAAAACTACACAGATATTGAGCACTGACCACACTCACCTTTATGGTAGAGACAAACTAGGGGGAAAAGGCAAACCCTTCACAGTTAGTCTGCTACACACTTTTGAGGTGAAATAGGGATCCATCCTCCTGTTCTAAAAATCTCTCACAGATGTACACAATGCAGAAGATAGAGGGTGTCATCACATACATAATCATTCCCATTAAAAAGATGAAATGCAATGCTGAGAAACCCCTTTAATTATTTTTTAGTATTGGACAGCTGCATTGTTTACATGGGGATTGACTTTCTAATAAAGAAGAATTATAACATGACAAATTTGGGTTAAGAACATTTAATGTCAATTAATTCAGGGATGGTTAAAAAAACAATTACAAAAAAATTTAAAAACTTACCCCTGTAGTCATCAATTTCCTTCGTCGCCTGGAGCTTCCCATTCACACTGAACACACAGAAAAGTCCCCTCTCATAGTATATCACACAGTGTCCTTCTCTAGACACCTGGATAAGTTTAGGCCGAAGGCAGTTTTCTGGTCCCTCCAGTGTCCTCAAAAGGTCTCCATTCATAGAATGTATCAAACAAGGACCTTCTAAAAGATACAATATGAGAAATCACTGAACCGATTCTTTATTTTTGGGAAAATTCAGTGTTATAGAGGACATTTAAAACTTGTCTTTTAAAAACAATCTTACCTTTTAACCATTACACCAGGCCGAGCTCTGCACAAACAGCAGCACAGGTAATCTCACAATCGTGGCCAGTCAGAAATTTCCGAGGGTGCAAAATCGTTGCAAAAAAAAATTAATCAACACTGATTAACCAGTGTTCAGTATTGAACATTATTTTATTTTTTTTACCTTTCATACAACTGTAGACTGTAAACAGAATCAATAGAAACAAAGACAAGGCTATACATTTTACTAAAAACTAGTCTTAAGCTGGCCAAACACGAGACCACTACCTCCAATAACGCTCCCATAAATATGAACATACACTAAGCTCAGCTGGGCATGCCAGACACCTCCAACTTCACTTATCTTCTTAGAGAGCAGGCGACCTGGCATGCTGAAATCCTACATATCCGATACCCATTTCTGGACAGATACTGTCCTCCTTATATGTTAGGGTGTCCACCTCTGACATAGTTAAACGTTTAGCTTTACCCACCTCATATTACTACTTGCTTTGGTAATGGTTTCATAGTTAAAACAAAGAGTTCTAGTTGAACCTCCGAAATTTGAGAATGAGCAACTTAAATGAGTGTTCTGGCAGCTCAAAATGTTCGTTCTTCTAAAAAATAGAAGATAGGAAACATACTTACCTCCTGGACACTCTTGTTCCGTCACTGCAGATGTCCAAGTGATCCCGGCTGTAGCTGTGAACGTTCATTGTTCACGTGACAGGAACAGCCAATCACAGGTCACAGCGGTCATGCACATGTGAACGTTGTGGCCGGTGATTGGCTGCACTGGTCATGTTAATGATGAACGTTCACAGCTACAGCCGGGATCACAAGGACATCTGCAGTGAAAGAATTACCAGTATTCTTGTCTTCTATTTTTCAAAATCCTCGACAGATGAACGAGCATTTTGAACAGTCGGAACACCCCTGTAATCTGTAAAACCAGGGTTTAACTCCAAGAAGATATTCAGAGACAAGAACACAAACTTCCTACCTACCTAAAAGTTAATATTGCCTCATTCTTGTCTATTTGTACAAAACTTGAATAGAAACCTTTTTTGGCATGAGCAAAAGTGGCAAATGTCCCAGAATCGACACTATTTTGGGGACCAAAACTACCTGTCCTAACCACAAATGTAATTTAATTTATACACTGTACAAAATGGTTATTTGACTACTGTATAGCACAGTTAAATGGCAGCATTATGTTGCTACTGTGGTTATTTGGCATAGTATTGTGGAATTATTTAGGTATAGTATGGCACCTTATCACACACCCTATTCTTACAAATGTCAGAAGGCCTTAGGGGTCTTCAGAGATCTTGACTTGGCTCAGAGTGTGATTCACTTCACTGTAAAAAAAAGGAAGGTTCCTATCACTTTACAGCATTTGGACGAAGTTGACTAAGGTGCCACTATTTAAATATAAATGTTGCAGTAACAATCAAATGTTTTAGGCAGCTGTGGCAAAAATGCTGCCAGAGTCTTATCAGGAAGATGTCTGACTGACTCCAAATTTATTCTGCAGGAGCACAATGACCCCAAATATACAGTCTTCAGTATAAACAAGGAATGCTAGAAGTGATGATATGGCCCCTGATCTCAGCATCATTGAGTCTGTGTGGGAGTACATGAAGCGACAGAATAACGTGAGTAAGGGTATGTTTACATGGCGTTTACTACGTTTTTCAATCCGAAAAACGTATTGCGTAAAACGTATCCAAACACGAACCCACAGTGTGGTACATGTTTGGATAAGTTTTCTGGACTGCAAAAACGTACAATATAGTTTAAAATAGAGTTTGTGATGCGTGAAATGGATCGAGAATTGAAGTGTCAATTCTTTGATCGGATCTGTTAAATGCATCCGAAAGACTTATGTAAAACACATATCATCTGAATGCTGATACGTGTTTTACATTAAACTTAATGTAACCACACAGGAACATTGTTAAATAAGTGTTTGCGTCCGTTTTTGGGTCTGAAAAAACGTAAGACTACATTCACAGAAGATCTCTGGTTACTTCTTCAAGATATTTGGAACAACCTCCCTGCCAAGCTGCTTCAGAAATGGTGTGCCAGTACCTAGAAGAGCTGATGCTGTTTTAAAAGACAAATGGTGGTCACATCAAATACTGCTTTGATTTTTCTTTTTATTCGCTTTAAATTTTTTAATTGATAAAAATAAACTATTAACATTTCTATGGATGAGCTGTGAACATGTGCATGGGTAATTTACCAGTATTAATAAAGCATAATCAATTCACCAATTTCCTTATCAAAAAATATATACGGTAACCTTCATTATTTGTTTAAGCGTTAGTGGTCAATTTAAAAACATTTTTTCCAATTTTTATGTTATATCAGAGACCTATGACAAACCTTTGGCAAACACATTTAGAGAGAAAACAGATGATAGAAATATTTGTACTAATTTCCCTGATCTTTTCTCAAAGGAATTATGTAATAGTTGTAAATGATGTTTATTATTGTGTTCCTCAGCTAGAAGTAACTTGCTTCCGAGAGTTTGGAGGGGGAAAAACACTATAATGAAAGAGAGAGAGAGGTAACACAGTCTCCACAGACAGACAGCTTAGAACTCCAATAATGCTTTGCACATGGAGTTTTTCTTTTCATGTAGCAAAACCTGGCAGAGGAGACAGGGGAGAAACGCGGTATTTTATTTTTTTTTTTTAAATTATACCATTGGCATGTGAGTAGTTTGAACAAGATCAAGAGGTTCTTTATCTTGACCTTACTACGAATGTGTGACAACGTAATTGAAAAGGACATCTCTTTTCTAGACAGAAATAAATGCAGACTATTAGGAATCGAAAAAGTTTTGAAACACTCGGGGAATCAAAAGTGTTCAACCTAACAAATTGGAAAGGAACAAACCATAGCAAAAAAATAATCAAGGTCACAAATTCTACAGGACTAAAAAAAAAAAAAAAAAAAAAAGTCAAAGTTTACATGAAACATAGATCTAGCAATTCAAAAGAGATAGGTGTCCAATAGTGTAAATGTTTTGTGGCCTTAAAATAGATAATAAGTTAACTTGCTTTGAACCGTCCGGGTTTTAACACTACTGTGCTCCTAAGATGACGTCATTGATCATTTGACCGCAAATCAACAAAAAAGCCCGAGCGTTGCATCCCGTTCCAAAAAGTTCGCTGAGACCTGGTTGGTAAAGCATAAAATGGCCCCAAAGGAAGGGGAGTTTTGAAAATGGGGCACCGAAAAAAGTGGCGCTTAAACTGAGGCCCAAAAGTGGTTAACTTTTTCAAGGTCCCATTTAGACCAGCAGAAGATTTTTTTTTCTACACAAATGGACAACCCCTTTAAAAAAAAAAACAAAAACAAAAAGGCATATAAAATCCTTAAAGTTCCATTCTAAGAGAAACCCAGTGCTATAGTACAGAATTGACTTTATGATGAAACCTAACAAAACCTACAGAAATTTGGTATAAATGTAATCGTTAGGACCTGTAACATATGACAAAGTTAACAATTTACTTGTACCTTACAGTTAAACCTGCAATAATTGGTCTCAAAAATAGTAGCAGCAGTGTGTTTTCTCTCTACCCCTGACAAAAAAAATTCTGAAATTATTCCTATGAAAAGCTATACTATCTGCTATCCCAAAAACACGAGGTCTCCTACTGCAACATTGAAGAAAAAAAAAAAGAATGTTATTGACACTGGAGAACAGAGGTAGAAAATATTTTTTACTGGTCCTTAACCCCTTAACGAACGCGCACCATCTTTTGACGGCGGGCATTTCAGGTCGTTCGTCTGCAGCAGTGTTTTGGGTCGCTGCAGACATCGGGGTTTGCGGCACCCGGCGCCGCAATTGGCTGGGATCGGGGCTGTACTACACAGCCCCGATCCCAGAGAAAGTCCTGCAGGCATCGGGAGCGGAGGAAAAAACCCCCGCAACCCCATGCTTTAACCCTTTGATTGCGGCGCTGCGTTACCGCAGCGCAATCAAAGGATCCGCTCTGTCGGGTGATCGGAACACCGGTCACGACAGAGCCCAGGGAATGGTTTCAAAAGTTTAGCTCTGGGGACCCAGCATGGCCCCAGAGCTGTCTGTGTTGAAGCCAGTGATTAGGAACCCCCGTGTGCTGTTTCCCAATCCACTGCTGTGTTTAAACTGACACAGATTAGCATGTATTAGATATATGAATATGCTAAATTTTCATTTCAAGTGTAAAAAAAAATAAAAAAAAATGTTTAAAAAAGTTTTCCTTCATGGGAGTCAAAAAAAAAAAAAAAGTACAAAAAAAAAAAAAGGTAAAAAAAAAGAATAAAAAAAATAAAATAAAAATAAATATTTTAAAAAAAAATAATTTTACTAAACACGCACAAAAAACCTACACATATTTGGTATCCACACGACCGTAATAACCTGTAGAAAATTAAATTAATAAGTTATTAAGTGTGAAATGTGAATGGTGTTTTAAAAAAAAAAAAAAAATAAAAAAATACTCAATTATTTATAAGTGTACTTAAACTAACCTTATTTAAAGTAAAACTTGTTTTGAATAAAAAAGGGGCCCATCCCAAAGGTCATTGAAAAAAAAAAAAATTACAAATGTTTAAAAAGCAAGGAGGCCAAAACCCAAAAAAATGTTTGGTAATTTTAAATCTTTTCAGGCGTTCGGGTTAAAAGGGGGTTTTTAAAGGGGGGTTTTTAGGATGCGGTTCTTTTTTCCTGAGGGCCTAAAGGGTTTTTTCAAGATTGAAAAAAAAAAAATGGTTTTTTCCCGAAACAGGGACCCCCACCTGTCCCTGGAAAAGGTGTTGTTATTGCAGCTCAGCTCATTTTACTCCAATAGAGCCCGAAACTACAATTCCCCGGGAAAAAAACCCAATGGACGGTTGGGTGTTTCCCGAAGATAAGAATTCTTTTTAACCCTTCAAATTCCTTTTTAAAAATTTAAAACCCCCGGGCCTTTTTTGCCACCTAAAGGGTTTTTCACCCCTTTTTCGTCTAAAGGGGGTTTTTGGGCCCCCCGGCCCAAAATCTTCAATTGGGGCTGAATTTAAAAACCCGACAAAGGTGGGGGCCGGAGGAAATTTTTCCTAAAATTTTAATAAATTTGGTTAAAGGGGCCCCCAACCAATTAAAATCCTTTTTCGGGGGTTGGTTTGGGGACCCAAAAATTTTTTGGGGGGACCCAAGAATTGGGGAAACCTCCCATTTCGGTGTTAGGATATTTTTTCATTTGGGTTTAAAAATCTTTTTGGGGAAATTTCTTTTTTCTTTTTAACTTGTCTTTTAATAAAGGGATTTTTTTTTTATTTTTTGGGGGTTTTTGGGGAAAAACCCGGGGGAAAAATTTTTTTAAATTTTTTTTTTTTTTCTAGGGGGGGGGTTTTTTTTTTGTAAAATTTTTTTTTGGAAAATTTTGGGGTTTTTTTTGGGGGGTTTTTTTTAGGGTTTTTGGGAAATTTTCAAAAAAAAATTTTAATTTAAAATTTTTGGTATCCCCTTTAAAAGCTTGTTAAATTAACCCAAAATTTTTTCCCCCCTTTTTTAAAAAGTTTCAATTTTTGGGTGAAAAGTGTTTTTCTTAAAAAATAATTTTTAAAAAACCCTTAAAAAATTTTTACTTAAAAAAAAAAATTTAAAATATTCTGGAATGTGGGCTTAAAAAACCATAAAAAAAATTTGCAAAAGGGCCCAACCAAAATTTTAATTTTTTTTAAAAACAAATGAAAACCCCCCGGGAAAAATACTTTTTCCCTTTTTTTTTTTTTTTGGTATTAACCCCCGAGTTTCCAAAAAAATAATATAGCCCCAATTTTGGGGTTAAAATTCCTTTTAAGCAGTTTTTTAAATTTTAAAATTCAAACCCTAATTAAAAAATTCCCCCAAATTGTAAAAAAGGTTTTTTATTTAATATTTGTTTTATTATGCCCAACAAGTTTTAATTCAGATTTTTTTTAGTCCCCGGACCGGGAACCAAATTAAATTTTTCAAAGAAAGAAACCCAAATTTTTTACCGCCTTTTTTAAAAAAATTATTTATTTTTTTAATTTTTTCCCCATTTTTAAAAAAAATTAAAATGGTTTAAAAAAGGTTTAAATGGCTTAAAAACTCTTTTAAAATTTTAAAAACTTTTGGTTTAAAAGATGTTTTAAATGTAAAAAAAATTTCGGTTTTTTCAAACTAACTCATCCTTTAAAATTGGTTTTAAAGGGTTTTTTTTTTGGGTTTATTTTTATAAATTTGAAGCTTTTTGTTTACCTTTTTTTTTTTTTTATTTCAACCTTATTTCTTGGCAGGCAACCCCTTTTTTTCATTTTAACCCCCTTTTTTTTATTATCTAAAACCGGCCCCCAAAAAAAAGGCTTTTTTAAATAAAATTCTGGAAAGGGGGTTTGGGCCAAAAACCCCTTTAAAAAAAAAGTCGGCCCCAAAACCCAAAATTTTTACCCGTAAAAAAAACCCAATCGGGCTTTTTTTTTTTTTTTAAAAGTTAGTCAACCAAAAGCGTTTTTTTTTCCATTTTTTTTAAAAAAGAAAAATTTTTTTTAAAAAAATGACCCCTTCCCCCAAAAAAAAAAGTTTTTTTTAATTTTTTTGCTCCAACACGGAAAAGACTTATTTTTTAGGTTTAAAGCCTTAAAAAAAGTCCCCAAAAACTTTAAAGGAAATTTAAAAAAATTTTTTGTAAAAAAAAAGTAAAAAAAAAAATTTTTAAACAAAAAAAGTTTTTTTATTAAAAGTTTTGGGATGATTTCATCCAAAATCTTTTTTAATTAAACCCGGGGCCCAAATTGGGAAAAATTTCCCCAAAAATTTAAAAAAATTGCCAAACTTTTGGTTTTTTAAAATTTTCCGGGGGGTTTTTCTTTTTTCTTTTCAAAAGCAAAAAGGTTTTTTTTAAATTTTTTTAAAAATGGGAATTTTGTATTTAAAAAATATATCATTTACGATAAACCCAACATCCCAAATGACCATCCCTTTTTCCGTCGTTCACATTTGTTTTAGTAAAGGGGCTAGCCCTGTTTCATTTTGGGCCATTTAAAAAATCATATTATTAGCAGCAAAAAAGTATTCGTTTTTTAAATTTTTGGGTACAAGGGGTTTAAAATTTTAAGCACAAACATATGGGGAGTAGATGAATACTTATCGGGGATTTGGGGCCCAAACCCCGGAAAGAAAGGTTAGTCTGATGTTTGGTTTATGCCGGGGAAATGATTTTTATTGGTTTAAATACAAAAAAATTTCATTTTTTAAAAAAAATGGGAAAAAAAACCGGCCCTTTGTTTTTTTTGTTGGGTGGAAAAATTTTGATGAGTGAAGAAGATTTTAAAAAAATAAACCCCTTTTAAAGGCAGCAAAAAAGAGCAAAAAAAACCCAACCACTAAAAAAGTCTTATTTCTCCAAGGATCCCCCAATTTTAACCAAAAATAATTTTTTAAATATCCAATGAGGGGAAAACCCGGAACAAAAAAACTGCAAATTTGGTTATTTTTGTGTTTTTCTCTTAAAAAGATGGGAGTAATTCTAAAAGAAAGCAGAACCATAAATTTAAGAAAGTTTTTGAAACAGCGCAGCCAAATATTTAAAACCATTTTGCTAGCTGGGCATTTCCGGAAAAAAAAAAAAAAGTTTTTTTCCTTTTTAAAATCAAAAAGCTTGGTATTTTTTGCCCAAAAAAACACACCCTAAAACATCAAGAAACACACTGGCTAAAAAAAAATAAAACCCCTTTACCATAAAAATCCAGTAGAAATTAAGTCAAAATTTTAAAACCCGAATGTGGGAATTCAAGTTCTTAATTAAATGTGTATGTGACTTCATTTCATTTTTTAACCTGAAAATTTTTTTTTCCAAAAAAAGGGTTTAAGGTTTTAAAAGGCCCTTTTAGGAGAGCAAAGATTGAGGGGGGGAAATTAAAATCCAATATGGGGGTTTAAGTGGGGGGCGGCTTATTGCCTTCACATATTTGTGGATTTTACATTTTTTTAGAAAAAACAAAATGATAGGAAAAACCAAAAAAATATAAAAAAGGTGTTTATTCCCCCGTTTTAATCAAAAAGGGAAACCCCCTTTTGGGAAAACCCCAGAATGTAAACTGCCCCGCCCTTTCAGTCCCTCTAGCTGAAAATCCTGGGCACTGTCATATAGAACTGTTAAACATGCTGTTTTATACAGGGTCAGTTTAATTAACCCCCTCAAACAAACCCTGAGACGATATGAAAAAATAACAGTTTGGGGTTCAATTTGTACTTATTAATTCTACCATTTACTGTAACATATAATGTACTGAGAAACCAAACCAAAATTGTCATTGTTGGGTGGAACAGAAAAAAAATCCTTTTAAATTTGCTTTGTGTTGCAATTTTTTGAGACGGATAACTTTTTTTTTTTAGTTTTAGGTATACAAACCCAAGTAAAGGCTTGTTTGTAACATATTAAAGTAAAGGTTTTATTGGTACCATTTTGTTATGCATGCGAATTGTTATTCTTGTTTTTCGGGGAGGTGAAGTGACCAAAAAAGCTGCAGTTTTGGCATTGGTTTTTTTTTTTTGTTGTTGCCAGTTATCATGCTTGAAAATGTTATAGTTTCATGCCTATGACTTCAGATGCATTAATACCAATTATTTTTTTTTATATTTTGCTCTTTATTTGTAAAGTCAATGTTTTAAACTTATTTTTTATTTCCTTATATTTTTTAGAACTTTTTTTTTTTAGTTGCATTTGTACTCCCCCAGGAGGATTTCCAACTAAGGGACTCAATTGCTTGTAGACTTTTCCTGCAAAACTAATGTATTACAGAACAGCATACATTTATGGCTCCATCATGTTGGCCTGTGGAAGCTCATAAGTCTACTTTCGGTGTTCTGACAGAAATGTATGTTGAATGTCAGGAAGGCGTGGAATTAAAAAGGACTGGAGAAAAAAGTGAAGGACATACATTTCTTCTTCCTGCTAGATCCACTTTTGGTTATACATACATAAACACACACAACCCTTAGGTGGGCTGAACTGCCACATTTTGGTTGGACACAGATAGTAGAGAGCCCTGTGCAAGTATCTGGGCCAGTTTTCATCAAATATTTCATTCTAGAGCACCCCCTCATGTCTATAGCTCAGTACCTTATATTTAATTTTATACAGTGGGGAAAAAAGTATTTAGTCAGCCACCAATTGTGCAAGTTCTCCCACTTAAAAAGATGAGAGGGGCCTGTAATTGACATCATAGGTCGACCTCAACTATGAGAGACAAAATGAGAAAACAAATCCCAAAAAACACATTGTCTGATTTGGAAAGAATTTATTTGCAAATTATGGTCAGCTACAAACAAGCAAGATTTCTGGCTCTCACAGACCCGTAACAACTTCTTTAAGAGGCTCCTCTGTCCTCCACTCATTACCTATAGTAATGGCACCTGTTTGAACTTATCAGTATGAGAGACACCTGTCTACAACCTCAAACAGTCACACTCCAAACTCCACTATGGTGAAGACCAAAGAGCTGTCGAAGGACTGCACCAGGCTGGGAAGACTGGATCTGCAATAGGCAAGCAGCTTGGTGTGAAAAACTCGACTGTGGGAGCAAAAATTAGAAAATGGAAGACATACAAGACAACTGATAATCTCCCTCGATCTTACGCTCCACGCAGATCACGGTGAGCAAAAATCCGAGAACCACATAGGTGGACCTAGTGAATGACCTGCAGAGAGCTGGGAGCAACGTAACAAAGGCTACCATCAGTAACACGTGTCCCCCTGCTTAAGCTAGTACATGTCCGGGCCCGCCTGAAGTTTGCTAGAGGGCATTTGGATGATCCAAAACAGTATTGGGAGAATGTCATATGGTCAGATGAAACCAAAGCAGAACTATAGAAACACAACTCGTCGTGTTTGAAGGAGAGAGAATGCAGAGCTGCATCCAAAGAACACCATCCTATAGGCTGTGAAGCATGGGGGTGGCAAAACCATGTTTTGGGGCTGTTTCTCTGCAAAGGGACCAGGACGACTGATCCGTGTACATGAAAGAATGAATGAGGCAATGTATCGTGAGATTTTGAGTGCATCAGCAAGGACATTGAAGATGAAAAGTGGCTGGGTCTTTCAGCATGACAATGATCCCAAGCACACCGCCAGGGCAACTAAGGAGTGGCTTCGTAAGAAACATTTCAAAGTCCTGGAGTGGCCTAGCCAGTCTCCAGATCTCAACCCCATAGAAAACCTTTGGAGGGAGTTGAAAGTCCATGTTGCCTAGCGACAGCCCCAAAATATCACTGCTCTAGAGGAGATCTGCATGGAGGAATGGGCCAATACACCAGCAACAGTGTGTGCCAACCTGGTGAAGACTTACAGAAAAAGTTTGACCTCTGTCATCACCAACAAAGGATAAATAAGTATTGAGATGAACTTTTGTTATTTACCAGATACTGATTTTCCACCATAATTTGCAAATTCTTTCCAATGTGATTTTCAGGATTTGTTTTCTCATTTTGTCTCTCACAGTTGAGGTCTACCTATGATGTCAGTTACAGGCCTCTCTCATCTTTTTAAGTGGGAGAACTTGCTCAATTGGTGGCTGACTACATACTTTTTTCCCCACTGTATATAGTTGGAATATACTTTTACAGTGACAGTGGGCTAGCCTTACCCACTAGTCCCCAGTGGAGCTGCAGTGGTGGCCCCAGTGTTTTATCCATCCCAGATTTAATTATTCAACCATAGGACAAACCCTCTTAAGTTTTCTATAGAAATCTCACCATGTTAATTATGGTCTGCTATATACAGTATCTAATAAGGGGCACAGATAAGAAAACTGAACATTACGTAACAAAGAGGAAAGTGGGGGTGGGAGCTTATTCACATAGGCACCATTTCGGTCAGCTGCCAGCCACATCAGAAAAACTTAATAACCAAGATAAAAAAGCAAAGTACTCCACAACTGATCTCCTTAAAACCCTAATTATGTTTCTTGTTATATGGCAAATGTTAACCTTTGTGCTGCATTTAAAAGTATTTAATATGACATTGAGCTCTCAGTTAAGAAATTTCAGCATATTCTGACACATACTCAAATAATGTCACATGCGCGTGTATTACATATACTCCTATTGTCCCTTCACCTTTATAATCAATGTAATGGAAAAAAACGTGATGATGCCAAATAAAATGGTCCATAACAAGCAATAAACATTGTTCAGGTATATTAAGAATGTAATTGCATTCATAACATTGAACTCCTGCTGCTGCCAAGCAACATACGAAGTATTGGTAATGAAAAAGCCACTTCTGATTAGCCAACGCTCTTAAAATCCGGGATATAAAAGTAGTTAATCAGCATGACATATAACATATAACACTCTAGCTATATCCGCAAAATTCACAACCACATTCATAGATAGAAAGGGCTGTACATGAAAGGGGCCACACTTGATAGTTCAGGGGACGCTTTCCTCAGTGGCGAAGTTCTTTTTTTAAGAGCTGATTGTAAAGCAGAACAGATCTCTTTAGAAGATTTGAGGCTGATGACGCTCCAGTAGATTGTCATGCTTTTCTGTAGCATGTGAGGAACGTTTTATCTTGCTGCTGGTTTTAAGGGCGCCACTTAAAGCAATTCTAAAACGTGCTAGCAAAACAGGCTTAGAAGGCTCAAATCTAACCCAGGAACTTCAAAGCTACATAGAGCCTTTGTCCCTTAAACAGGTTTATGAGCCATGATGCAAATCCTATAGAGGGACTCAAAGGACTGCATTGGGTCTTTATAGGAATCTTCTAGGAAGACGAACAGACGCGATGAGATCAGGAATACCTGAAATCTAGCTGGCAACCACAGCATCCTCAATACATTCTATACATTAGAAGCTAGTCTCACCATTGTGAAGAGCCTCTACTCCGATTCATTTTTAACATTGCTCTTTATAGTTGGGGCCCTTTTGTCCTCTGAGAAATCGATTTAGGGCATTTTTCAGCGTTTGTAATAAAAGTTAACACTACTTTGAATTATAATTTTCCCACGTATGTTTCTGCCCTATGCAGCCAAAATTATTTTTAATGCTTAAAATAGAAAAAGATGGAACATCGCTAGGATATGCCATCATTGTCTGATATTTGTGGGTCACAGAGGTGGGACCAGCAACTATCTCAAGAATGGGCCCAAGAAAGTCACAGAGCAGGCTGGAGAGTCGGTCACACTTGCGTACAGCTCTCCATTCTGTTCTATGGTAGTTCCAAGCAGATCACACCGCTTGGCTATACCCGGAACTCCCATAGAACAGACTGGAGAGTTGCGCAGGCACGGCCAGCTCTCCAATCTGCAATGTGACTTTTGGTGGTCTGGTCTCGAGATAGGTGTGAGTCCCACCTCTAGGATATTCTTGCGATTTGCCATAATTTTCTATTGTGGTAAATCTCCATTAAATATACGGTTATTAATAGCTGCCGCTCCTAAACTCCTACTGCTTGAGCACGTCGAGATTCATAGCACAAAGGGCCACACCTAAACAATGTCCATAGATGCAGCTGCTGCGATTAAGTCAGGGAGTAATGGTTGAGGGGGGGGAACTAGCCCATGGCACGGGGGAACCAATGGAAAGCGCAGAGACCCACAGGCATGTCCGGACTTTAGAAACAGACTCCAGACTCCTGGAATTATCATCTTTACTGATGATAATTAAATCCACAATTAAAATACATTTCTTCAGCAGGTAGTCTTATCTGGTCTGAAATTGTGCAACTAGTGACACAGGAATCCAAATGTTTTCTAGCACTAATTTTTGCTGTTTTACTTAATAATCTTTAAAATGAGAAAAAATTATCCAATGCCATGTTTATTTTACATGTTCCTAGTACTGATGTTTGTACTAAAGATTGCGCTGATAATGTCTTCACATCTGGTCTGTATATGCATTGGATTTTAATAAAAACATGTTTCAAAAACAAATATATATATATACGGTTATTTTGCTCTAAGATAGCAAATGTTTTATAACAAAAATGAGATTAATGGCTATAAGTAACCCTATTACATTGGGGTCACACAGCATTTTTGGGAAAACGCCACTGCACTTTTTAAAACCACTTCCCATCTATTTTTTTGGCTATTTTGTTTTGTGGCGTTCATGCAGCAGTATAATTAACCTTTCTCTGCAGATCAGTACTATTGCTTCCATACTAAATTTATGTAACGTTTGTTGTTTTATGACTGTAAACAATATAACCTTTTTTTTCTTCCATTTTCTTCCATTTTTTTTTTTAAAGAAACATCAGTCATGTTGGATTGAACATGCCCCATTATTTTTTCCCCTTGGAGATAAGCAGTGCCAGATGTGACTGGTTATGTGCACACAACTATTTGAACATGCATGTTTATAAGGGTGTCAGAAGAGGAAGTTAGATCATGGATAGGGCCAGAATCACCCTACTGGTCATTAATGACACCACTCACGATGTGAACCATAGGCCAATAATCCCATGGTAAATTCCCTATCTAATACAACCTTATTTACTTACACTACTATAGTCCCTCAAGTCCAGTAGGCCCTGGTATCTTCCATAGCGGCTACGTTGTGACAATGCAAACTATTACGTGATAAGTGATATATATTCTGCAGAACGAGAAGTTTCCAATAGGCTTCACCCTATTCATACAGACCAGACAATTCTCATTCAACAATTTAGTATAGGGATAACCATCAGCTGCAAACCACACAAAAAAGCAGGTGGGGAAATTCTGTTTTGTGGATAATAAATCAATGTGGTCCTAGCAAATATTAAACAGAAGACCGAGAGATGCTTCAGTTTGGCTAGTTGTAGAAATGACTGGAAAAACTACCTGTTATATCACACAAAATCCCCAAATTAAACTCACTGGGATTCACAGGTCTTATTCTTACTCCTCTCCTTATTTTATTCTGACCCACATTATACCCCACACTGTGACTCAACCCCTCTACAATCTCTGCATCACATAAAGCTACATCAGCTTTGATAGAGGAGAAAATATAAAATGATATATTTAAATATTAAATTGTATTAATTTATAAAGCACTGCTATATTCCAGAACGTTGTACAAAAATTGTCAGTCATGTTGGTCCCTGTTCCCATTAGGGATCACAATCTAAATTCCAAACTAACCTATCTAATTTTTTTGGGAGTGTAGGGGAAACTGAAGTCCCTGGAGGAAACCCACGCAAACATAGGGAAAACAGTTGTCTTTGGTGGGATTTGAACCCACAATCCCTGCTCTGCAAGGCTAAACAATGAGCCACCATGCAAAAATATTTTATCACACTACTTTGAACAGAAGTCATGTGGACAGACTGCACCACCTTCATATTCTCACAATTCCAATAAGGGAGTATTTGGAATTGACAAAAATTCACCTGCCACCGTCCTCTACTCACCCCTAGTTTTACAATCCATGTATTCTTTGCTTTAAAATGCATACATAAAACTTCAATAAAAGCATTAAAAAAGGAAACACTTTCTAATGCTGACAAAGAGCATGGGATGATGCCTGAACATATGAAAACCGTTTTCCTAGCAACGTTTTCTGATTAAGAACATTACAGTGATAGAAGCAGTTCTTCCACAGAAAATGCATGTATACAGTAAGAGACAGGAATGTGAGTTTTTTTGCCATGCTGTGCTATGGTATAGCAAGTATCTAATGGTTTGCAGTCCTGGAGAAAACTACTATTGAACTGATGGAAGTAGAGACTTGAAGGCGATTTATAGTTTAATATAAACGCAGTAAGTTTAAAGTAACTGAGCACACGCTGTGCTCAAATTTCTCAATATAAAACCAGTCTCTCCTAGGGCTAGCCATGACTGTATGGTTATTGTTTGTATACATGGCTCTTGTAATATAGATATGCTACCTATATATCACACATCACATCCATTCATCTATAAAACTGACATATTAGCACAGGATCCCCCAGATCAGCCATCAGCTAATTAAGTATTAAGAAATGTGAACATACCAAGTGCTCAGTAATTTGAATCATGACCACGGGTATCACTAGGCAGTTTTATCCAGGGCTTGTGCCCAGGTAAAACTGCTGTGCCCCAAAGTGGCAATCTGCTCAGACGGCGACCTATGTCTACCTACATACTGGAGAGGAACCCTATGCCTACCGACACACTGGGGGGGGGGTGACCTATGCCTACCTACATACCGGGGGCGGGATGGAACCCTATGCCTACCTACATACGAAGGCTCCTATACCTTCCTACATACTGGCGGGTACTATACCTACCTACATACTGAGGGGTCCTATACCTACCTACATACTGGGGGGTCCTATACCTACCTACATACTGGGGGTCTTATGTACCTACATACACACTGAGTTACCTATAGACATATCTACCTACTTGGGGACCTGCAGACCTTTAACCTACTCGGGGCCTATATACTTATGTACATACTGGGAGTACCTATATACCTACCTACCAGGGGACTTATGTACCTACCAACCTACTGGGGGACCTATATACCTACCTCCTGAGGGACCCCATGTACCTTCCTAGCTATTGAAAGTGCCTATATACCTACCTACTTACCGGGGGGTCCTATTTACCTACTTTCCTATTGTTGAACCCATATATCTACCTCCTTACTGGGGGGCTGGCCTATATGTCAACCTCCCTACTTTAAGTGGGGTTAAATACCTGCCTACTGAGGGTACCTAAATACACCTACCTCCCTACTGTTGGAGGGGGGGGGTTCTATATACTTTCTTACCTAATGGGGGCATACATAAAAACGATAGGTGACTTCCCATCCCTCGAAACAGGCACCTATATTCCCTGTCATAGGAAAGTGGGTTGCTGTGGAGGATACAAGCCCATTAGACAGGGCAGTATATAGACCCCGCAGTAGGTAGGCGAGTATATTGGTGCTGGAAAAGTAAGAATTCTAAAATGTTTGTGTGTGAATTCTGCAGTGACGAGTCAAGGCCCAGAGAAGTTATCATGGTGGCCTGGGCCAGATGGAGAAGAATAAGGAAAGTGAATGACTTCCATTAGAGAAATATCACCTGTAAATCATTGGAAGTAACATCTGGTTGTAGCATTTGTTCATGGTCTGGCAGTATTATTTGGTCCTTAAAGGGGTTGTCTCACTACAAGGATTGCTTTTTATGTTGAAGATCTTGCAAAAACAAGTCACTTTGCAATATGCATCCATTAACAGTATCCTACCTATTCTGAGATATCCCCTCTTGTATGGGATGCATCAACTCCTCAGGTCACTATAGCTACCGACCTTTTCAATCTCTCATGATAGGCTGCCAGCACTGGTTGCTATAGCTACAATCCTGGTGTCCTCAACATCCAGTAGAAGCCAGTAAACATGCCCCTGAATTCAAAAAATGAAACTGAGAAAACAGGACTGAAGTAAGATGAATCAATGTAATGAGACAACCGCTTTAAGTAGTATTTTTATTGGATCTTGGATTTGTAGGATCTTCTCTAGTAACAATCATACAAATGGTACATTTACTCCATGTATACGTGTATTACCTTGTAACTGTTTGACATATATATAGGGTATTACACAATTATACATAGATGAACACTTTTGAAAAAGCACATTTTCAACCTTGGACAAAAGCCGCCCCCTTTCCTGCGAAAAACCAAAATACTTCTCATTACCGTGTGAACGCACCTAAGGGCCACATGTATGAAAACAGTCTAGGTCTAAAACTCTTTGTTGCCCATAGCAACCAATCAAAGCACCCCTCTCATTTTTCCAGAGCACTATATGAAATGAAAAGGGTGCTCTGGTTGCTATGGGCAATAAAGTGAATTTTAGACCTAGGCAGTTTTCATACATGTGGCCCTAAGACTTTGTAGTGTGCTGCGGATACTTTTTTCATGTTTGCAGTAACGTCAACATGCACCTACATCTTTTTCTTTAAAATAGTATTGGCTATACTGATAATTTTTTTTAATTGTTTTTTGTACACGGTATATGTGCCAGAGACACGAGTGTGGTAGAAACTTTTGTAGGTGACACACAGTGGACATTCAGGAAGTAGAGCAAACGCGGTTCAAATGCAACTATGTTTGCTCTATTATTTTCTAAGACCCCACCATGGTGTAAGTCAGAATGCAGTTTTTTTGGGATATCCCAAAGAATAACAGAAACAAAAATGACTAGTGAACCCAGTCTTACCTATATTTTTAATAAAAGAGTGCCAGGTGCCCTAAAGTTGTAGATCTCTGATAGAAATTGAGTATTTACTGGTGTGGGAATCTGTATTTTATACTACGTGAACCCACCATTATTATTAGGATAACATTCCCACAAGTTGACTATTTTCTTTGTTAATTGATCAAATAACAAATACTGGTGGAGAAATAAACTAGTAAAATAAATGTATACTTAAGACAGAGTCCCTCATTTTGTTCGGCCCCTTATCAGCATTGTTTAAAAGAAACATTACGTAGAATTAAGGGAGAAACTACAACTGGTCAGTCAATTTGCAGAAAAAAAAAGTCCTAGTAAGGAATGCTTTGCCATTTTCATAACATAAATCTGAAGTGGCATTTTTATGGACTGAGAGCATATCTTTGCAGTAATGACATCAAACCATGATCTATATCCCTGTAATGGGAATAATTACAGCAAAGATTCTGTTTCCTGAACGAAAAAAGTATTCACAGAATATCCAGCCATTGCCGGAGTAGCTGATTTCAGAAAGAGGACATTGTGCAAGAGGATTTTTTTTTAAACTACATACATTTTATACTAACTGTTAAAGTTGTGATTCATAACTTGAAAAATCTAGAAAAAAAATGTTTCTGGTCTGTCAACCTTTACCCTTCAACTGTATTAATAATGTATGTCAAGTAGATATTAATTATAAAATACATAATAGGATTTAATAAAATGGCTTCTCAAATTTGAACAAAGAAATGGATTTTTAATTTTAGTTTTCTGTCCTGTTAGTGAGATTTTAGGTCTACAGTATGTGTAAACTAAACACAAGACAACAATCTAAATCGACATATACATCAATGATTCAGTCTGCCACTGAATCAGTCTTCAGTCTCCCATAACGACAGCCTTTATATCTATCTGCTATCTTTATGGTAGATATGGTATTTACAGCTAGCATGCCAATTAAATTCAGTCTGAGGGTATGTTCACATGGCGTGTTGGGTCCTTGTGAGCATACGTTTTTAGATGCGTGTTTGGATCCGTCTGTCGGACCCTAAACAGACCCAAACACGTATCTAATAAATAGCAATGTGATTTATATTGCTTTTAATATGAAACACGCATCAGCGTTCACACGAGTGATCGCCGATGCAGGTCTCATTGCGTCTTTCGGATCCGTCTTTTGGTCAATTCTTGGTCCAAAAGATGCAGGAGGAGCCCTATAATAAATTATAGTGTGTGATCCTGTTGCATCCAACACGCAGCTGCATGTTGGATACCTGTTGGATCGGATCGCCGCTACGTTTTTGGATGCTATTTTCAGATCCAATACAGATACAAAAATGCTTTGTAAACAAGCCCTAACTATGATCTGGTATTTATTAAAAACGACTATAAACAATATACAAACAAGGTCAAAGCTGGGTTCACACATTACTTTTTTTTCTTTTTATGTTTTCAGGTTTAAAAACATGCATTAAAAATGCAAGCTCTTCGGTGGGCGGACTCGCGCACCCCTGGATACCCCTTCCCTTTCCCCCCTCTTTTCCTTTTTCCCTCTCCTCCAGGGTGTTCCAAGCATCATATCTGAGTATATTAGATTTCACGAAAAGGAACTGCCTTATTCCTAACATTATCTGCCTTGATGTCTGACTCTTATAGCAACGTCTATTAGGTTCTGAACATGTTCGAACTCTGCTCCTTTGTTCTATAATTTTGTCTGGCATGGCATGCTATTTTATGCAGATCTACATATTTACAGACTGTAAGTGCATTTCTATTCTCCCTCATATCCACCCTTTCCCCAGTATCCCAATTCCCCACTCCACCCCTGATCTCCCTTTGTTGCTCCCCCATGTTGGGGGTATTGTTTGTTTGTACCTATTAATCTGAAAGCACTAATAAAAATAACGTTAAAAAAAAAAATGCAAGCGGTTTTTAAATTTATCCGAATTGCACCTGTGTTCCAAATTTGAGTCCGTTACAAAATACGCATATGTTTTTAATATGTGGGTTTTCAGAACTATTTAAAAAATGCAACAAAAACAAAATAAAAATGCAACATGTGAACCCAGCCTACGGGTATGTTCACACGGCTTAACTGCGGGGCGTACAGTACGCCCCGCAATTACGCCGGGTCTTTGGGAGTCGCGCTGATAGGTGCGCACTCCTGCGGCACGGGGGGCTGGCAGCCCGCCGGCCCATGGACTGTCATTACTCGCGGCGCGTAAGCGCCGTGAATAAATGACATGTCAATTATCTCCCCGCTCGAACAATACGATCGTATTACACGAGCGGGGAGAGGAGGCGTAATCCATAGTTCTCTATGGTAACTGTGGATTACGTCATGATTGGGGCGCATTTCGCTCGTATTAGAGCGCAGTATGCTCACAATACATGGCGAATTGCGTCCCAAAATAATCCATGTGAACTTAATCTAAGAGTATAGTATTTAGATCAGTTTTTTTGGATCAGAATTTGTAAGACAAAATCAGTAGTGGGTTCAATGTGCATATGACACAAATGCTTCCATACTTTCTCTGTGCTATCCACATATAACATTACATACTTTTTTTTTTAAGTCACAATATGTTGGCAACAAACCTGCAGAACATAACCCAGGTAGAGCTGATTTTTTTAGTTTGTGCTTTTTTTTTTTTTAAATCATTTTTAATGCATCTCATAATCACAAAAAGAAAAACCTTGACAGGCTAAAGAGAAGATTTAGTCTACATTTACTGTATATGACATTTTTCACGGGCAGTTTGGTGCTCATACACAGATATTCTGCACAGATACACATGAAATCCACCCCCATTATGTTAAGTGGAAAATACACACCGCAGTACATACAGTGCATTTTTATGCAGCTGCTATAAAATTCTCCTCACATACAAATAATTTCAAAAATGTTGATAAATTTGATTGAACTTCTTTTTGCCATCTTATAAATAGATGCATCTTGCAACAATACAGCTAAATCAGTTCATTCACAATGCATAATAACATGGCAAACAAAAAACTCTGCACAATTACATGTGTACTTTAGAATTCGCTTTCCTGTATTCCTTTTGTTGCTGTACTGCATTAACAGCCCTTGCAGATTCCTCTGGTAAAATACACCATGTAATATATGGCAGAATTTTGAGGGACATTTTACTGCATTTTAGGACACGGTTAGCCCCATTCAACAGTGATAATCTGTGTCCCGTCACGTTGTCCACGCTGAATACATGCAGAAAATGTGCAAATAAGTGAGTTGCATTAGTAAAAATACCTGCTGCAAATCACAATGTGAAGAGGTGAATTATTTTTGTCCTAGCACATGGACAGGTCTTTATGACATAATACCTTTAAAAAAAATGTAGCTGCACACCATGTTTATCCTCATTGTTAGGCCGCGTCTTGCTAGACTAACTGCAAATTCAAACACTAATTGTAGACATATCACACTTCCTATCCAAGTAGGATTTTTTAGCCAAATATACTTGGACTGCATCAAAGTCTACTAACACAAATGGTTGGTTTAAATTACACAATTGTAGTTCCCAGGCATAAATCACTCTCTCCTCTGTTTATAGACATAGCCCCAGGCTCGTATGGTATATTCATTTTTCTAAGCAACTAAGCAAGGTAAATAGCTGTAGCGTGTTCAAGTATGGCGGATTTCTCCTGCATATGGCATGCATTAGCTCGAGTCACAGAAAAAAGGGGGGAAATGAAATGTATATTAATTTAATAAGCAAACATGGATGGGTATAGATTTAAGAGGCAAGGTTTGGTTTTTGAGGCTGTGTCCTACTTGCTCAATAGGCAGAAGGTGTAGGGCAATACAATGTTTTAGGCTAATGCTAATAAAACAAATGCACAGAGTCTAGCTCTCTGTCTCTCCAACCAAGAGATTTAAACACAAGCCCTCTTCCTATTAATCTGTCAGCGCTGAGGAGAAATATACCGAGCTACAAAACGCTGGTTAATTAGGCCAGAATATCACAACTGATAAATTACAGTGCAGGCTATTTGACCACCTGTTCTAGAGCTCATTACTATAAATTACTACACACTTGTAACATAAGTCAAAAAATACATTACCAAAAACAAAATTATATATAGGAAGGGTTTTATTTTTTACCCAGATGAAAAAAAAAATCTATGAAGATGCCAAGCACTGATGGTTCAACGTGTAAGCGTAGAAGTTTTTCTCAATGTTATTTAATGGTCACATAAAGCAATATACTCGCCCTTCAATCTCCGGTCCATAAAAAGAATACTTCATAGTTAATTTAAAACTTATGATAGATTCTAATAACATACAGACTAAGGCTTTTTTTTTTTACAGGGCAAGAGCAAATACCAGTGGAATTTCCCGACCGGTATTTGGTCTTTTTTTTGTCACGCACGGGAAAACGGTTTGTCCCCGGTTGGTGCTTAAAACCCCGTCCCATTCGAAACCACATTTCATGTTCCACAAAAAAACCCGGGCAAAAGAAAAAATTTTAAAAGGTTTTAAAAACGCTTTGGGGCGGGGGGTTGTAAAAAAACGCCCACAAAAAAACCCGGGTGCAGTGGGAATCTGAAAGGGAAATTTTCTATTGAAGTCTACAGGGAGCGTTGTTTCGATTTCGATGGTTTGTAAAACCGAAAACGATCTGAAAAACCGACAAATTACCTGTGCGTGGGCAAGCCCTTTAACTATTTTAAAACGGGATGGTTTTTCTATGTACCCTGGTTGTCCATGTTGTATTAAAAGGGGAAAAAAAAGCTAATTTATGTAACATGATTTAAACACATAATTTGGGGTTCAATTAATGTTTTTAAAGTTTCAATATTAGGTTATAAAAATTGATATGGATGGGGGGGATGTGGAAAGTTTTTTTTATTTTTCAAAATTGGTTAGCATGAAAACCACAATTGTGCATTTAAATAAAAAGAAAAAATAGAAAAAATTATTTTCTTCCATTTTCCTTCTTTTTATTCACTTCTTTAACTTTGGTAAAAGAAAAAATAAAAAAAAATGTAAAAAGAAAAAAAAAAATGTTCAGGAAGTTTTCTCTTTCTATAACTTCTCTTCCCTAGAAAAGCAATTTAAGAGCTACAGAATTCCCTTAAAGGGTATGTTCACACGGCGTCTTGTAGTTTTGGTGTACTGTGTGTGCTGCAATACGCCTGCTGCTTCAGAAGACGTGCTGGCCAATGCGCAATTCTGAAGTGCTCTCACTGCCATTCTTTTTTTCCCCGGGGGAGTAAACGCCGGGAGAAGTGCATTCAATTCTTTCCCCCGCTATTGTAGGGGGGGGAAAATCAGGTAATTTTTCAATGAGGGTATGCTTAGGGGATTTGTGGCAATGCAATAACCCCCGCGAAAAATGAAGCAAATTGCATTTTTAACATCCCCCTTGTTGATGGAAACCAAAGAACTGCATCAAGTAGTCTTGTGTGAATCTTGAATAATTATAATTTATAAAAATAAAGCAAAGATTATTTTTTAGATCAACCCCTTTCTATTTTTAATTTGAAATATTTTTATGAATTGATCTTATTTGTCTTCTACTTGGTTAAAAATAATGTCAAACAAGAGCACATCACAGATTTTGCTAGCATAGATGATCGCATCATAATGTGGATAGAAATTTGCAATTAGTAATTGTTGCAATGTTCCAAATTGGACAAAGGGTTTTGCAGAGTTCTTTTTATTAAATAAGTAAAATTTAGAGGAACAAGACTTGTAAATGCTGCTATAACAACATCGTAAAAAAGAACTCGTCCCTGAGCAAACAACCGGAAGAATTAAAATATGACATACAAAGAAAAGGATGAAAGGGAGGGGAGTGTATTTGGAGAAGGGGTTGGGGGAAAAAAAATTTGTTTACAGGAATGGGGACTTTTCAAAACAGGACATCCATGGTTGCCATACTGCCTACTGGTTTTGGCTTTCAATATATTATAGATATCTACAAAAATGCTCCAAAATGCCTTCATAGTTCTTGCAAAAAATTCCTGAAAGTAAATTGTTGTGGTGGTGCAACACATTTTACACTAGTCAGGTAGATAAATGCCATTTTATAAATTGAAATCAAAGCATAAATTGTATCTACATTCAAATTAAACCACTTTTTACTTTAAGATAATGGTTAGCACCAAAATTGAACCTGGATAAAAATTCAACATTTGAACACGCTGTTGTAGCCCAATATTTAGAGCAAACTACCCCCTGAATTGATATACAGTTTGGGGAATACAAGGGGAAAATACTCAAGTTGGGGTATATAAGGTAGGGGATATCCAAAAATGAGGGTAATATGAAGGCAATACTAAAATGAGGTAATTGAAGAAGGCTAACCCCCAAGGTTTGGGACTTAAGAGAGATTACAACAAAGTGAGGATTTTTTGAAGAGAAAAAATACAAGGTAAAGGTAATATGCAGAGAAAATATTACAAGGGGAGGTAATATAAGGGTTAGATGCTAGGGCGGGAGGGGCAAAAAAACTGTATGCTACAAGGCGAGGGTAATATAAGGCTAGTATGCTACAAGGCGAGGGTAATATAAGGCTAGTATGCTACAAGGCGAGGGTAATATAAGGCTAGTATGCTACAAGGCGAGGGTAATATAAGGCTAGTATGCTTTAAAGGGGAGGGGGAAAATAAGGCTAGTATGTACAAAAGGGGGGTATATAAAGTGTATGTACCCCAAGGCGAGGGTATAAAGGCTAGTATGTACAAGGGAGGGGAAATAAGGTAGTATGCTACAAAGGGGAGGGTCAAAAATAAGGCTAGTATGCTACAAAGCGAGGGTAAATAAGGTAGTTGCTAAAGGGGGGGGTAAAAAGGTAGTATGCAAACAGGCGAGGGTCAATAAGGCAGTAGCTACAAGGCGAGGGTCTATAAGGGGTAGTATTTCTACAAAGGGGAGGTAAATATAAAGGCTAAGGGATGCTACGAGGGAGGGTAAATAAGGCTAGTATGTACAGGCAGGTAAATAAAGGCTAGTATGCTACAACGCGAGGGTAATATAAGGCTAGTATGCTACGAGGCGAGGGTAATATAAGGCTAGTATGCTACAAAAGCTAGGGTTAATATAAGGCTATATTACGGGGGCGAGGGTAATATAAGGTAGTATGCACAAAGGAGGGTATATAAAACTGTATGCTACAAAGCGGGGTAAATTTTAAAGGTAGTATGCTTCAGGGGGAGGGTAATATAGGTTGTATGCTACAAGGGAGGGTAATAAAGGTTTGTATGTACAAAGGTAGGGTCTAAAAGGTAGTATGCTAGGAAAGGAGGGTTATAAGGTAGTAAAGAAAAAAGGAGGGTAATAAAGGCTAGTATGTACGAGGGGGGGGGGAATATAAGGGTAGTATGCCTACAAGGGGGGTAATATAGGTAGTATGCTACAGGGAGGGTAAATAAGCTAGTATGTACAAGGGGGGGGGTAAAAAAGGTAGATGTTAAAGGGGGGAGGGTAAAATTTAAGGGTGTATGCTACAAGGCAGGGCATATAAGGCAAATTGCTAAAGCGAGGGTAATATAAGGTAGTTTTGCTACAAGCGAGGGGAATAAAAAGGCTAGATGAACCAGGCAGGGTAATTTAAAGGCTGGGAGTACAAGGCGAGGGTATATAAGGCTGTATGCTACAAAAAGGAGGGTAAATTTAAGGTAGTTGCTACGAAAGGGGGGTAATATAAGGTGTATGCTACGACGGGGGGGAATATAAAGGGTTAGTTAAAAGGGGAGGGAATATAAGGTTTTTCTAAAGGGGAGGGTATATAAGGTTGTATGCTAAAGGTGGGGCTTTGGCGGTAAAAAAGGGGGGAAAATAAGGCTAGTATGTACAAAGGAGGGTAAAATTGGTTGTAGCTACGAGGCGAGGGGGAAAATAAGGCTAGTTGCTCAAAGGCGAGGGTTAAAATAAGGCAGTATGCTACGGGCGAAGGGGGGTATATAAAAGGGTAGTTGCTAGAAAGCGAGGGGTAAAAATAAGGCTAGGTATGCACAAACAGGGAAAATAAGGTAGTAGCTAGAGGGGAGGGTAATATAAGGCTTATGCACAAGGCGGGGAGGAAATAAGGAGTATGCTACGGGGAGGTAATTAACTAGTATGCTACAAGGCGAGGGTCATATAAGGCTAGTATGCTACAAGGCGAGGGTAATATAAGGCTAGTATGCTACAAGGCGAGGGTAATATAAGGCTAGTATTGGGTAAGGCAGGTAATTAAGGTAGTATGCTACAAAAGCAGGGGAAATAAGGTGTATGCTAGGGGGGAGGGTAATATAAGGCTAGTATGCTACAAGGCGAGGGTCATAAAGGTAGTATGCTACAAAAGGGGGGTAAAATAAATATGCACAGGGATGGGGAAATAAGGTAGATGTAGGGGGGGGGGGGTTTGGGGGGGAATATAAGGCTATATGCTAAGGGGAGGGGGAAAATAAGGGCTAGTATGCTAAGGCGGGGGTAAAAAAAAGGCTAGTAGACAAGGGAGGGTATATAAGGGTTGATGCTACAAGGGAGGGGCAAAAAAGGTTTGTTGCTACAGGGAGGGTTATAAGGTTTGTTGCTAAAGGGAGGGATATAAGGGGTTGTTGCTACAAAGGGAGGGCTAAGGTGTATGCTAGAAGGGAGGGGGGGTATAAAGGCTAGTTCTACAGGGGGGAAAAATAAAGGGTTGATGCTACAAAGGCGAGGGAAAAATAAAGGTAGTTGCAAAACAAGGGGGAGGGTTATATAAACTAGTTGCTCAAAGGGGAGGGTAATATAAGGTAGTTGCTACAAGGGAGGGTATATAAGGGTAGTATGCACAAAAGGGGAGGGGTTATATAAGGTAGTATGCTTACGGGGGAGGGTATAAAGGCTGTATGCACAAAGGGGAGGTAAATAAAAGGGTAGTATGCTCAAGCGAGGGTAAAAATAAAGGTGATGTAGGGGGGAGGGGATATAAGGGCTTTGATGGGACGGGGGGGGAGGTAATAAGGTTAGTATGCTACAAGGTGAGGGTATAAAGGTTTTTATTTACAAGGGGGTGAGGGTCATATAAGGTGTTGCTACGAGGGGAGGTAAAAATAAGGTAGATGCTACAAGGCGAGGGTAATATAAAAGGGTATATGCTACGCGAGGGTAATATAAAAGGCTAGTTGCAAAGGGCGGGGTAATATAAAAGGGTATGTACAAAGGGGCGGGTTTAAAAAAGGTGTATGCTCGAGGCGAGGGAATTAAGGCTAGATGTAAAGGCAGGGTAAAAATTTTGTAAAAATTAAAAAGGCTAGTATGCTACGAGGCGAGGGTAATATAAGGCTAGTATGCTACGAGGCGAGGGTAATATAAGGCTAGTATGCTACAAGGCGAGGGTAATATAAGGCTAGTATGCTACAAGGCGAGGGTCATATAAGGCGTTGCTACAGGGAGGGAAATATAGGTAGTTGCTAAGGGGGGGGGTATATAAGGCTGTATGTTACAAGGCGGGGGTTTTAATATAGGCTGATTAAGGGCATGGTCCTGAAACGCGTTGCCCTTTCAAGTTTGGGGCTTCTTTTTTGATATTTGTCCTCCCATAATGTTTCCCTGATTTTTTTTCTTTTTTGGGAAAGGAATAAAAACAGTGTGTTTTTATTATGGTTGGCCCCTTTGTGGCCTTTCCCACTAATTCTGAAAGGTTTTTCAATTGCTGCTGGAGAAAAGGAGTGCCCCGGGACCTTTAAAACCATCCTCCCAAAAAGGGGGAGCTGACTCTATATATATTTTTTTCTGTGTGTTTCAGTATAAGGCTAGTATGCTACAAGGTGAGGGTCATATAAAGCTCGTATGCTACAAAATGAGGGTAATAAAAAGGGGTGTCTGAAAAAGGTAGAAAGTGTAATTTTTGATTTGGGAAATAGGAGGGTACTGTTGTATTTAGTCTTTGGCTAACTGTGCTACGTTTAGCCTGGTATTGGAAAGGCAATATGAGTCAGGCTGTGGGAGATTGGTTTGTTTCTTTGTAAATGTCCTGGCTGGAATTTGTGTGGCCTACTAACATGCACTTGAATGTGAGGACTATTATCCTGTGTAAGTTATAATTGTACTTAAATATATCATTCCATTTACTTTTGTCATCTATTTTGCTTCTATACTGAGTGCATTTCATTCCATGATATAGCAATGATGATAATAGAATACATAGTATTCTACAGCCGCAGAAAGAAATTTCAGCAATTCCAATAAGGAAAAAGGAAAAAAGCAGAATGTTTATGGGCCGTGAACAAACAGTGACCCAAGTACTATGTGAAAGTCATCAAGCAACTGAACCCTGTTCAATATCCACTTACATATGAGCACACAGTTTATGTACTACACATATTTACCATCAGGTGGCACTATTGCTTTGTCAGAGGAGGATTTGGAGCACCGTGAACAATTTACCAACAGTACTATTATTCCATGTGTAACGATTTGTCAATTCTATGTTGTGCTGTATTTTTTACATGAACAGAAAAATACATTTATGACAAGTGCTGCTGCTTGTGCAACAGGGAATAACATGAAAAACAAACAGAACACGAGGAAACATGTAATACACAGAGAAATGCTTTATATTACAAGTAGTATCATTAAAAAAACAATGAAAACCAATAATTGTGGGGAGTTTTTATAAAACAAAATAATTTTAAATTTTCTAAAAAAAAAAAATGGAAAACCAAAGTGAGAATTTCTTTTTCAATAACATCTACCCAGTTTAAAAAAAATTCAATACACGTTAACTAAATTAATGAACACTATAAAATGTGATATTAAATGGTTGAGGTGATATAATTGAATGATGTGTCTTGTAAGCCTTGGATGACTGGGCTGTTGTTGCTAGAACTACCGGGCGTCTTGTTGTTACAGTACATCTGTAGCCGCCATACATGGGGGTAGAGAAGAAAGTCCCTGGCTTGTCCGATTACATCCTATAGTTCAGTGACGAGGAGCTGCGGCTTTATTTATTTTCTTTACACAAGTAGCTGTGGATTTTAGAATTTAGATGGATTGATCCCTTCAAATCAAACCAAATTTGACCTAAATAATCCATCAAGCAGCAGCGGGAAGGACTGAATTCATCACTGTAATTATTCCCAGCCTTCTCCAACACTGCACAGCTCCAAAAGGTGAAAGTTTTAGCTTTGTCAACTGCACAATTAGTCTGACGTTGCCACAAATAACCTTAAACGCTCTGCCTTCTGATCTGTGGCTGTCACAACATACATTACACTGACTGCATGAAGCTTTGTCACACCGTGACCCAAATTAATAAAGGTGCTTTAAAATGCAGAAAAAAAAAAAAAATTGTAAACTATCAAAGAAAATTTTTTAGCCCAAAGAAGCAGATAAAAAAAAAAGGACAGGCCACATTTGAAAAGCCAAATAAATAAAATATAAAGGCATCGAAAAAGTCAATAAAAAAGATACAAAATACAACTAGGAAATTTATACTAACCCACATTCTGATTTCTGATTGTTCCAAACATAATGAAAGTGGTAAATGGCACAGCAATGGACAATTGCTATATTACAGGGCATTCCTTTTGGGATCAGACTGCACCAGCAAAATATTCTTTTCATAATGAAGTTTTTAAATCATTTTTAATTACCTTTCAAAAGCCACCTACTAGTTCTGCACTTGACAAGATGCAAAATAGTCCTTTTCAACAAATGTTGCACTATGTAAGCGATGAAATTTATGCGGCAGGGCTGGTAACCTGCATTAATGCACTTATTGAAGACACACAAAGGAACTTTTTACTGGGTTTTTGCCCAGGGAAATAGCTGTTTTTTGTATTCATTTAAATTTGGGTGTATGAAAGATATGACTGGTAAAGCTTTAGTAGCTGATGGGTAAAAATTCTCAAGCACCTTGTTAGGGGGCTTTGTATTATAGCGAGAGGTGTGATCTTCATTACTACAGTACAGAATGCCAATTCATTCCTTAAGCTAATGCTGGTTGTTAGTGATGATTAGTGAGATATACAAGATACTCGATTGATATTAATTGCATGCTGTGTGCTTCTGACACGGATAAACCAACCTAAAGCTATATCACAACAAGTTTGTTTCTCCTATTACAGAACCAGTTACAGCGCAAGCAAATCGTAGATATAGTTTACCCTTTGTTGTGTTAAAATAACATTTAAAAAGTTTTTAATTTTTACAAAAGTTCAACTGGATTAAAATATTTAACATAAAACATAGATTTTAAGGATGCATTTCTAGTTGTTGCATACATTATGCACTGAAAATGCATCCATTAGTAAAAAAATGCTCTTTGACGGTGTGTGTATAATAGAATACATTTTCCTTAAATCACTATAACTAGCATAAAAGAATAACAAGTATAAAAAGTTGTTCCAGACCTTTCTAGATTTGCAATGTACTCAGATTTTTTTCTAAATGTGATGAAGTAGGACCTTAGAAACGTGTAGCACCCCATTATCCAGACACACAAGGCTAAAGCAATGGGAGGATGGTGATGTACTAAGCCTGGCACAGCCTAGAATGCTTTGTTCTTCTTTCAGTGAATTATTCATCATGTACGACAAATATTTTTAAAACCAGAGAAATGTAGGAGGTTTATATTAGTGCAAAATTTGTTACTGAGATATCAATCACTAATAAAAACAAACAAAACACAATTTTATATAATTATTATATATTAAAAAAATAATAAAAATATATTAAATTTATTATAAAACCCCCACACAACAATAATATTTATTTATTTATATATCCCACACTTTTATTTTTAAAAAATAAAAAAATTATATTTTTTATACTACACAAACCCACTATATTTTTATTATAAAATTAATATATATTATATATTATATATATAAAAATATTATACACAACCCCAACCTTTATATTATGTCACATTACAACCACAAGGGGTAGAAAGCTAGCTCTGTAGAAAAAATTTTACACACACAAAAGGGAAAAAAAAACTCTTTTCCCCTCCCCCAACCTTAGGTCCTTGCTAAAGAAATAAACAAGTTACTAACTAGCGGTAAATAAGTTGATAATTTTTCATGTATGTGGGGTTTTAAAATTTAATTTTTAAATTTATTATTTATATATATATTATATATTTTATTAATATATAAATATAAACACCCCAAAAAAGGCCCCCTTTTTTCTCCCCTAATACCACACTTTATACACATCATAAATTTTATTCATGTTGTTTAAAAAGGCCGGAGGGGGGAAGGGGGATTATAGAGCATTTTCTAGTTTGTGTTATGAAAAGGAAAGCTACAAATTTAGACATCAGAAAATAAGATCTCGGCCGGTTACTGTCCTTGTCTTTTCTATACCTTACCCCCTATCTTAGCTAATTTATATTGGCTCTTTGATTGTCATACTTGGGGGAATTTTTTCCCCGACTATAAAAGCTTTAAAGACGTTTTGGCAGCTGGTAATACACACAGCAATGAATGGTAAATAGGACTAAATGGCCTTCTAAATGAAGCAACCTAAGCCCGGGGGACAAACCAAGCCCTGCAGCTTTTTCCAAGATCCCATTTCGTCTGATCACAATGAGAGACATATTCATATTACAAATAATTTCTTCTCGATTCAGTGTGCATGTGCTGTACTGAATGCAGATTTTATATGACCATAAACCAAATACCTTAAACACAAAGTATTCCACTTCTTCTAAAGACCCATAAGCTTAGTACAGTACTAAGATGAAACAGCCACACTTTAAATAATTGTAGTTAAATGTTTGCAAGGCACTGGTACAGTATAACTGGTTGTGAAGATTTGCATGTCTGCATCGACTCTCAGCCTGTGTCACCCTGTACCTGTTACATTGAAACCTACTTCTACATTCATCTACATCTTAAATTACAGACCCAAAAGGTCCACACCAATTTTAACAACAAGTTAAAGTAACAATTGTAAACAAAGAGTAAGGATTCTCAGGAATTAGAATACTACTAGAATAAAAAATAATGCTGAGGTTATTGATAATTGTGAGCTTCCCTACAAGAGAATAGCAAACAGGGGGGGTTGGGGAAGAATTTTATTTTGAATTGATTGGATTATTTCGACATCGGGCTCAATTTTTTTTTCATCTGAAAAAACAAAAACCTTAATGAAATTTTACATTACTGTAAGCTATTAAATTTTTTTTTTAATCTTTTTAAAAAAGAAAAAAAAAAAATAAACTTTCCGTTCCAAAAGTTGGGGTCCTTAAAAAAATGCCCCTTTTTTTTCAGTGGGGGAAAAAAAAAGCAAAGTTTTTTTAATGAAAACTAACATTAAATTTTAATAAAAAAATTTCAAATCTATACATTGGGTTTAATTTTTGGGAAATGAATATTTAGGCAAACCCCTCTGGTTTTAACCCCTTAAAGGCAGCGGGTTTTTTTTTTTTTTTTGGTCACGTTCGTTTTTTTCCCCCCTGCCTTCCCCGAGCCATAAAAATTTTTTTTTCCACCTTTCATAGACATAAATTGGGCTTTTATTTTGTGGGACATGATGTACTTTTTCCAAAGGGTTTCATTTTACCATTTGAATATACTGGGGAAAAGGGGCCAAAAAAAAAAAAACCCAAATGGGACAAAAATTTTGAAAAAAAAGTTACTTTTGCCCCTGTTTGGGGTGTTTTTTCTTTTTTTTCGGCGTTCAAATTTTTGGAACCCATAATGGGGCTATCTTTTCTACGGTTTTTTAAGAAAGACAATACCCAAACATGTAGGGTTTTCCCTTTTGTTTTGGTAAGTTAAAAAATTTTCCAAAAATTTTTCCTTTTTTTTGAAAATTTGCACCCACGGCGCCCCCTTTTTTGCGGGCCGTTAAAATTTTTTTTTCTTATCCTATTTGGAAAATCAGTGAGGGGGCCCCTTTTTTTTGCTGGGGCTAAGTTAACTTTTTAAGGGGTCGGGTTTGAAATTTGGAAGATTCCAAAATTTTTTGGGCAATTTTATTCCATCTTTTAATGAGTTAAAATGCCCAAAAAAAACACAATTTTGGCTTTTGGATTTTTTTTCCATTTCGATTTCAGTAGGGTTTTTAAATATGTTATATTTTTATAGATCGGGTTTTTTTCGGAGGCGGCGATCCCAAAAATGTGTAACTTTTTTTTTTTTTTTTTTTGTTTTTATTTGTAAAAAGGGGGAAAAGGGGGGGGGTGTTTTTGAAACTTTTCAAATTTTTTTTTTTTTTGTATTTTAAAACTTTATTTTTTTTTTTTTTTTTTTTAACTTTAAAATTGAGTCCCCCAAGGGTGCTTGACCATTAGGGGGGGCGCAATCGTTAATAAAGTCAATGCTTGTTAGACATGTTAAGTGTCCAAGATGGCGGGGTTTTCCCCCTTCCGGCTGCAAACCAGGACATGGAGTGGCGGAGGCCTTCAAAAGGGCTCCCCATTTCCCATGCCCGTTAGCGGGGCGATGCCCTCGCCCTGAAAATCGGTGTCAGACCGTCTTCATTCATTTAGGCCGCGGGCCATCTAATGGTACTTGTGTTTGCAAATGTGTAAAAAAGCTTTGGAACTTTGATCCCCCTTAAAAAAAAAACCCCTTTTGGCAATTATGCTAGCACAGCTGATAACGTAGAAAAACTACCTTTCCTTTGGGTAGTTGAGAATCTGGAGCTTTCAGTTGTTGGTTTGATTAAACTCGCTAAATGGCCAAAAAAAGAACTTTCATGTGTAATCGCAGTCTTTTGTTTGGGGAAAATAAGGCTATTCCTGCGAAAAATTTCCAAGAAACTGAAGTTTCCCCAAAAGTTTTTTTCACTCCCTTCAGGGAGACACAAACAGGCTCTAACCAAAAGATAAAGGAGGAAGTGGGAGGCCCTGCTGCACAATAGCAACAAGACAAGTACATTAGAGTCTTGGTTTGTGAAATGAGCTTTTCGGTCCTCAACTGGCAGTTCATTAAATAGCACCGCAAAAACGCCAGGGGGTCCCAAAAGTCACAGTGAAGAGGCGACTCCGGGGATGCTGGTTTCAGGGCAGAGTGGCAAAGAAAAAGCCCAAACTAGACTGGCTAAAAAAAAGGAAAAATTAATATGGGTTCTAAAGAAAACAGACATTTGGGCAGAGGAAATTGCAAGTGCCAGGACAGACGAATCAAAAGTTTGGGGGGTGTTTGGATCACACGAAGAACTTTGGTTTGGAAAAACTCAGAACAACTGAAAGTGCTGGAAGAGGCCTGACCCAACTGCCAAGATGGTGGAGGAATGTTTGGGTTTTGGGGTTGCCTTAGTGGGTGGTAAAGGGGGGAGATTTGTCAAGGTAAAAGGGATTTTGAATTTAAAGGGAAGGCTTTTCCTCCATTTTGCAAGCCCCTCCATCCCGTGGACAGCGCTTGACGTCCAAATTTATCCTTCAAAAAGGAAAATGCCCAAAACACCTCCAAATGACAGGAACTATTTAGGGGGAAAAAAGCGGCCGGTGGAACAAGGGGGTGGGCCCGGCAGTCACCAATCAAAAACCTTTGGGGCTTGTGGGAGCGCTTGACCAATATGGGGACCAAAAAGGTGCCCACAAGCCAAACCAAATTTTGGGGGGGGGGCTTCTGGGGAAACATGGGGTAAAATTTTCTCCGTTACCTCAGCAAATTAAAAAGCAGAATGCCAAAAACTCTGCAATGCTGGAAAATTTCTTGCAAAGGAGCATTTCTTTGAAAGAAAGCAAAGTTTGAAGTAGTAAATTATTATTTTAAAAAAAAATCATTTTTTTTAACCTTTTCAATGTCTGGACTATAATTCTGTTCATTTTACAACTCATTTGATAAATAAAAGTATGAGTTTTTAGGGAAAACACAAAATTGTCTGGGTGACCCCAAACTTGAACGGTAATGTAAAATGATGCAGTCCTGGATAAAGCATGAAGGGAAAAACAAACTGCATTTATGGGTCCCTTGAGTTAAAAATTTGGGGGTTTTTTATTTTTTATTGTATGTCCCATAGTGCAGCATACTTCATTATTATTTCTGTCGGAAACAGCCAATGAGGGCCTCTAACAGTAATGTGAGCAGAGCTTTACCATCAATTTAATTTATTTTCCTACAAATTATTAGTATAAGCAGTGATAGGAAATACTGTAATATACCTATACCCATTACTATATCTTATTACAGAAAAAATTTTTTTTTTCACTTTTCAATGCTGTTTTTGCACTACTTACGCTAATTTTGGGGGGTGGGGACCAGACCCCATGAAAAAAACTTGACCATGGGGGCTATTAAGGCAATCCGAAGCATCTTTTGGACTCCTTTTTCCCAATTTCCCGTCCATACACACCTAAGGTGCTAGACATATGTGTAATGAAATGTCTTAGTATATGAAGACCTCTTTAAACATACATGTGTGTAATGCATCATAATCCTATATGTATTATAATATTTGTTCAGTGTCTGCTGAAACTGGAAATACATTTTATGGTCTACAGATCTCAACTGAGTGACTTCACGTTTGTGTCCCATTCCTATTGTTTGGCAGTAAGCAGGAACAACCCCATAGGAGCAGTTACTGTACTCAGCCAAAGACAAAGACTACACATTTATAGGACAAGCCATTTACATTCTTAGTCAGAAATCATATAAAATAGGGAAACCCCGACCAACAGAGGCCACAGACAAGGTGATTTTGGGCCAATAAATCTTAAATCAGTCAAAAACCATTAAAAACAAATTAAATCGTTTGGATGTGTGTGGCCTGAGATCAGTGCAGAACATACACAGATAGGTTGTTTCAAAATGCTGTAATACTATATATAAAATGTCAATTACACTAACATTTCTTCCAGCAATAGGTGATAAGGCTGCTTACCCCTTCACATACATAATCACATATATGTATATTTTGTATGTATTAAAGTCAGTTTGCTCCAATGTGGTTTTTTTCAGTTCCATCACCTTTGGAGTTCTTTTGTTTCACTGAAGATGTTATATTGAAACATCAACATATGTAAAAAAAAAAATAAAAAAATGCACACAACCATACACAAAGAAACATTAAATCCGTGACACTGTAGAAAACTGCTTACTGTTTGGATTGTCTCCAATGCCGTTGCTTTTGCCATTCCAGTACCACAACAGTAGTGTTGCATCTCTTGATCCTGAAAGGATGTAACAGTCTCCTCCTATGTACGATTCAGATCGGGCCAAACAGGTCACCACATCCCAATGGCCAAACACCACCTGAGTTAGCTTGCCTGCAATAACAACAGTTTGGTTACCGGATGTGAAGAGCAAGTTGCATAATCAGATGGGGGGGTTTTTGCATTTTTTTTTTGTAAACTAAAAATGAACTTTCACGTCTTGGAGACATTAGAAGTCAATCTGTGGATTGTGATGCGATTTCTCAGGGGAGGTGACTGGCTACAAAGGCCTTTGCATCTACCTGTATGCTGAAGCTCATCTAGTAAGAGCTCAGATAAGTTGTGTTAGCAACAGTCCAGACAGGTCCATCATAGATGGCATTTTTCTCCTTGTTTCTTTTACAAGTTTTTGCACAACTTAGAAGTATAGTTGTGCAAATGTTATCAAGCAGAAAGAACAGCAAACAAAAGCATACGCAAAACTTTGTGCAAGAAATAAGGAGAAAAAATACCATCTCTGATGGACTTTTCAATCCCTGTGTTGTGTACTGACCTACAGGAGTATAGTTGGAGAAACATGACTTTTAGTTCTCTCATAATCATGCACTCCAAATACTAGTGGCATCTGTGTAAGTACATCTCCAGGATGATGACTGCACAGGCCAAGCTGCAGAAAGATAGACTAAAAGAAATAAAACATAAAATGGACAGAACACTTACACACTGTATGGTAGATAGCTAGAAAAGTTAGTCTATATTAAGAAGAATAGACACATGAGATGTACAGTAAATGAAAGGATGCTAGAATAATTAGTGCAAATTTTATAAAGCAGCAGAAGAGCAAAGTAATCATCCTTTTTTTCATATACTTAAACAGGCAGTCCCCAACTTATGTCTGTCCTCAAGCTACAAACAGACTTATGGGGCGTGCTTACACTTGTAGTTCCATGTTCCAGAGCAGATAGTAGCTGTGGAACGACAAGTTCCAGCATGCCACAGCAGCACATAATGTGAGAATGAGGTGAAATCAGGAACACAGACAGTAAAACAAATGTAAAAACCATTTCCTGCACGATCCAAAACTAAAAAAACCTTTTGTGCCAGAGTTACATTCAATAAATATACATGTTTTGACATACAAATTCAACTTAAGAACAAACCTACAGTCCCCATCCCGTTTGTAACCCGGGGACCGCCTGAATAACTATTCGCCATAAGTTAAACACCTTAAACAGACTAAGGCCATGTAAACAAAGGAAAGTTAACATACCATCATAAATCCGGCAGTGTTTTAACTTCACTGCACCGCCATTTGTTTGCCCAAAAAAAAAAACGCAGTTGGATTTCTGATTCCTGGCAGTCCAGTACATGGGCTACACAGGAATCCGGCAGAAGAAAGAACATGTTCCATCTTCCACTGGACGGCCAGTGTCTTCAGTAAAAAACCCTATTAAAGTCTATACAGTGCTGGTTACAGTTGGATTTCCAGTGCTGTATAGACATAGGGAAACATGAAGCAAAATAGTCGGACCAGCTTGCTGGTGCAAAAAGTGCTGTATTTTATTATATCTTACGTGCAGAGGGCACACTAGAATGCCCTTTGCTTAGTGTTTCCCTATTTTGGGGCTCTTTGCCGAGAGCCGAAGGTCCATGCTACTGCTGGGAGCTAGCTGTGCAACCAATGCTGGGACGAACAGGTGCGGACAATCAGAGCTAGCGGTGAGTTACCATTACACCTTGCATTACTTTCAAGGTATTTTTTTTGCTGTATAGACATAGCCTAATAATACTCTTTTCTAGATATCCACCATATTAGGCAAGCGTTCTGCCCATTCTATACTCTGTTTCAGTCAGTCTCTCTCTCCAACACTTGGCCTGAGTGGTCACCATCTTGGAATTGTACTTAGGCAGACTGCTCTGGTATTTGGTGTGTATGATTTAAGACAGACTATAAGGCCAGGTTCACATCTTCGTCAGAAACCAGACGTTCATTAGGTACCTCATAACAGATCTAGCACTGCCTCTGGAACTGAGGTTCGGAACCTCCGAAATAGAAGTACCTGATGAGCTGCAAGAGGTGTGCTTTTCAAAATTATACTCATGTGGGTCAATTCATGACACACGGATTGAGATAAAACACACAGAATTCCATGGCCATTCCCTTTCCCTAAGGCCCAGCAGGTTTAATACAATATATAACATTGGCGTGCTTCGTATTCAGCCCAACCTGAATTTTTTTCAGCCTTTTTTCCCAGACAGGTAAAAGGAAGTGTATGATAGATCGGAAATACTTCCCATTCCTGGAAAAAAGGCTTGTGAATAGTTGCACAACCGTCTGCTCGAATCTAAAGCACAACCCTACTATGTAAGTTTTGCCCAGATTTGCTTTTTTATATAAAACTATTGCATTTCCGGAGAGACCTATTTTGCTTGGTTTGCAAACACTTTCTTGAACTTTAGAGAGATTACTGTACTGCAGTCCTTAAAACTTATGGAGAGCCAATACATTTTATGAATGCATCAAAATATTTTGAGCCTCCAATGCGCTTACATAATTATTAAGGTTTGGCAGTAAATCATCCTCATTTGAAGGTGTTGTCTCATGTAATGGAGTTCAATTTTCACAGCCTTTTCAGACTCACATTTCCTATGCAGGGACCAGGTCTACAGCAGTGACTGATGTTTCAGCTATGCTAGCTCCTATTTCTAACTGAGCCTGTTACAGGGACATTACTGAAAGACCGGTTGTGACATTGGAAGCAATGATATTGTCCAAGTGAGATGTCTGGCTACAAATATGAGCTAGCAGAGCTGTATCTGTCATGAGAGGAAGCTCCTAGTAAGAGAGAATAATTAACATGCTGCCAAGACACATTGTTATCTGCTGAGGGAATCTTTCAGGTAATTCTGCATAAATGTGTTCTGCAGACTTGACAGGATGGTGCAAGGCTGCTCCCAGATCAGTAACTTTAAGGTTTAAAGATTTTGTCAGTAGAAAGATAAGATCAGGGCTTTAGGATGCATTCACACGTTGCATTTTGTTACATTTTTCAACTGTATCAAAAACACAAGCAATATAAAAAATGTTTTCAATTAGCTCCAAGTTCCAAATTGGAGTTAGTACAAAACCACCTGCACTAGAAAAAAATGCTTTTGTATTTAATGCTTGTGTATTTAATGCAGTTGAAAAACCCAAAGTGTGAACGCAGCCTGAGAAGCAAGCACCGTCCTGCTGATGAGACACAGCAGGAAGTGACATCACTAAGCCTGTCCACTGCTAGAACAGAAAGAGGAGGATGGTAACTAGAGAAGCTTGTGTAAATCAAGCAAGGTGATAAAAACTGTTCTTACTTTGAAATGAAGCAAATGCAGAACAGCAAATTATCTAGTAATAGTCTATATTGACCTTTGCTTACATTTTTAAAGCTAATCAATGAGATGGTAATAACTCTTTAGGAATAGCGAAGACTGTGTTTCCACGTTAACTCTGAAATGATAGCTGCTGAAAATGTACTGCCATCATAGGTCAATGGTAAATAACAAATCAGTCATTTCAATTGATCGTTATTTGCAAGCTTTGGACATTAGAATTGTATTTCTCAATTGATATTTTTGGGTGATTTTAGCACAATAAAAACAAAAATTAAATTACTACCTAAAAAAGAAAATAAAAAAATCATCAAAAAAATCTTATTTAAACATTTGTTTGTAATGAACGCACCCTATTTATTAGCCCAGGCATTCTTGATACAAGAACAGAAAATATTGCATTAGCTCAAGCAGCAGTATTTTCCTTTTTTTTTGACAGAACACATTTTCTAGTTATTCAGTTTTATATGACAGCCCTGTTGCAAATAAAAAGAAATAAAGGAGAAAAAGGAAAACAGACACAGGCCCTTAGCACCGCTGGATGTAAAAGGCCGCCTGAAAATAATTCCCACTGCCAGGAGAGGGTTTATGATGCCTTTTCTGTATTGGCTCTACTTAGAAAAAATGATTTACGCCACAAGAATTTCCTGTTACAAGTATAAAAACAAAACAAGGAATGCTAAAAAAGAAAAGGGCCCCTTTATTCAGAAGTGATAGAATATAATTGAATAGAACACTTATTGTGCTGCACTGCTATACATTACATGGGGTATGCACGTGTGTTGCCCTGCTGCTCAGAGGAAAAAAAGCAATAGTATTTTCCCAATCTAAGTGATCTCTGAGGATGCAAGCAAGCCTGTCACAAGATGACTAAAACGTGTATGGCTCCAACTACACTGGATGGGAGAAAAAAAATCCCTGGGAATTTTAAAAGAACCTGAGCTATTAAACAATCAGAAACACACGGTAGAGTTTCTTCCCTAACAGCTTTCACAGACGTGTTAATCCCGTGTCCCACATGTCAAGACAAATACTGTGAAATCCTTCAAATATACATGCGCAAAAAAAAAAGGTGCATTTATAGCAAAGCAAGTATAATTTTCTTTAAAAATGTGCCATTTAGAGGGTAGCAGGAAAATCTGCTGTATTAAGCATTGCAGAGTGTTTAAAAAATGCACAAAAATGAAAAAAAAAAATCCTATAATGGTATACTTTCCATTTGTAGAAAAAAAAAAAAAAGATTTTTGCATTATCATAGTCATCCTGCATGTATGTCTGCATCCTGACACTGAACATTCATTATTGCATTGCATCATTCATGTTCAGCAATGCACAGAGGGCAAAACCTATTGTGCAATCCTGCATTAAATATGTAGCTGCTTGTTTTTATTTATTAAGCTGTAAAAAAGAAGAAATAGTAGCGAAACATCAGGAAGCATACGCTATGCTATAATATAGTTATTGCATTAGGGAGGGAGAAGATGAGATACATAAATAGATAGATACATAAGATGTATACAAATTCTACAAGAGAGTGCGAAAAAGACAGATATATATATGCGTGTGTATGTACGTGTATATAAAAAGTGTGTAGATGAATATACATGTACATATACACATGTGTATATAGTTGTGTGTTATATTTTAATTAAGATAATATATATAAACACACATATATATGTATATATATATATTAATACACACACATATATATGTATGTATATATAGTGTGAATGCATGTGTATATATACTAGTGCATTTCAAAAAATTAGAATATAATTGAATAGATAATGTATATGAATAATTTAAGTCAAACAGAGAAACCCATATATTGTATAGACTCATTTCAGTATGAATTACAAGGTTTAATATAATACATTTGTGGGCCCATAGCATACAAAGATAGACCTGAAGAACCTCTTTAATTTTCAATGATATTCCAATTTTTTTATTATATATACACACATATAATATATATGTATATAAAGTATGTATGTTGGGTGTGTGGTATTATTAGCTTTTTATATTATATATCATATGCATTGAATGATGTATATATAATATATATTATAGTTTTATAGTATGAATGTTATATATTTTTACCACACAGAAATGTGTAAAATATGAGTTGAATGGTATATATTAATTATGTTGTTTTGATTTATATATATATATATTAATATATATATATTTATTATATATATTATTAAAATTTTTAATAAAATAAAATTATATAATTTTATATATATATTTGAAAGTATATATTATTTTAATATATCTATAATATATATTATATAATATTTATTATATATATATATATATATCTAATATATATATATAATATTATATAATTAATATATATTTTTATCATATTTTCAATTTATATATACTAATATATTTTATATAATATCTATTTTAATATATTAATTTAATTTATATATATATATATATATAAATAATTATATATTTTAAAAATAATATTTATATATATATATATACATCACATACAACATACAACACAAAAAAATATTAAGATATACAAATACATTATGTACAAACAGACACAACTATAGACGTTTCCAATGGCAGCACTTACCTGTGTCAGTGGAATACACGCGGAAACTTTTGTCCCAAAAGCCACACACTATTATGAAGCGATTGTCGGCTGTGATCACAAAGCACTGAGAATGGACCTGGATACTTTGGTCTAAAAGATCTGAGATTTGCCGTCTGTGCATTCCAGTGTTGCTGGCTACAAAAAAACAAAAACACATCAACACCCATTCCTACTGCTGCCTGCCATTTTTTTTCTTTTACTACTCAGTGACGCTTGAAATGTGCTCATACTGACAATGCAAACAATGTAGTAAAGAGAAATAATCTCCAACACTTGACCAGCTTAACAGACAAAATAACTAGTTTATCCAGTCAAATCAGCATCTTTAGCTAAGAAGGCAGAGCAACAAATATCTGCCCTAATTACACTTATAAAGAGTGAGTTATTTGCTTGTCTTGTAACAACAGTATCCGGGCTTCGCAAAACGGGGCTGCCGCACATTACTAATAAATAAATTGCAGGAAGAGGAGACAAACGACTCCAATGAAAGTCAGAAATTGTAACAGAAGACGGTTCTAATCCTTCCTCTACATTAAATTCCATTCGCCTTCCAAACCAAGCTATTGTAATAAAACACTCTTTGAAAAATAGCTACTTTTTTCCTTTTTT